>JAOBRC010712228.1:0-10396 GCA_027575255.1 Scolionema suvaense | reverse complement strand
TAATTTACTAACCTCTGGCAACATTGTTTTGGGGGAAGGGGCCATGAAGAACATCGCATTTGAACTGATTCACCATTCACATCGTAATGGGTGGCATATATTAGGTTTGTGCCAATACGTTTTGGCCATGATTGTAGCAGCAGAAGGTGTGATCTCAGTAAAGAACAAAAAATTATGTGAAGGAATAGAGTAACGTCAGGGCATTCTAGAAGCAGAGCAGAAATCGTTATGCAAAGCTCAAAGCGAGCAGAACAACTTGAGCAAAAAGATGGTATTAAATTAGCATTATACCCTGCGTTCCTCTGCCAAACAATATAAACAAAATATTCTACATCAGAGAGCATACCTTGGAGATGTCTCTCAAATTGAATAGGTAGTGAATCTTGGTGGGTGTGGGCAGCATCTTTTGCACAATCGAATTGTAAATGTCAATCGTAGCCTAAAAAACAAACATGAGGAGAGAGTTATGACTGCTATACAAGATTGCAAAGAAGGGTGAATGCACTTAGTGCAACCATAGCATATCTGTTAAGTGTACGTACTATTTACCAGAGTTAAATGACTTATGAGCAATCAAAACCTATGTACAAAATGATGGCTACAGCCTGAGAGGCTAAAGAGCATAGCAGCATATCATTCAAGATGATGGCTAGGACAGTGATTTCGTAAAGGGAGCAGGAACCATAGAAATTTGAAAGGCACTAATGTCTCCAAGAAAACCAGTCATACATGCAATTAAAATATGTTCTACCTGTGTGATTACATCCCCAGTGGCTTTCACCTCCTCTTCAAATTCCTGCAACTTCTGAGTGATCATCGTGCCAAAAATCCTCTTTATTTGGTTCTCCTACCAGGCAATAATTAATACAACGTCACTCAAATGATAATCATGATACATACTGATAATCACCGCAGAAAAAAAACAACAGACTCCTCATTTCAGAGTTTGGCTCTGAACTTCAATCGAGGCCGATTCCAGAGCATACTTGAAACTCTGAACTATGAAATGTCATTCGTTATAAGATGTCCCAATGTACAGCCTTGTTTTTCCTTCGTAAGCCAGTTCATATGAAAAGGACATAATTAAGCAAGCTTTGACATCTGACCTTCTCTAAAGGCGTGTACGGTCAACACATCAAAAGAAATATTGCAGCTCCTTTCAATGTCAATTGAGACAAGAAAAGCTAAACAGTACCTGAGGAAAGGTCATGTTGATGAGATTGAACCTGCTCTGAAGTCGTTTTGATATGTGTGTTCTTCCTCCACCAGGTGGTCCCATTGCTGCCACCAATAGCATGTCCTAAAAAAAAACAGGAAGGCTACATCAAATGTCTTCCACAAACTTTTCAACAAACAAAGCAGTTACTAAAAATAGGAACAGCAACCCAATAAGCAACACCTTCAGCAGCATGAGTAAGAATGTCCAACCTATGGAATCCATGATTGAAGATTAGTGCTAACAGTTACATTTTGCTAAATACACAACGACAAAATAAGCTACCTTCACATATTTGATTGTTTGTTTCTGTCTGTCATACCAGAACCCATAATCCACCCACTGGCGGATGAGTTCTAACGGTGGTTGAGATCCAAACGTATCTTTGGCTGGCATGTTAAGATCGTCCATGAATGTGATCATCTGCTTCCCACCAACTGGTACATAAACGCCTACACAAAGAATGTAATTGCCTATCAATTATCTGATGACCACAGGACACCAAATGGAGTCAAAACAAAGAACACCAAGGTTCTGGTCACTTTCTTAGATCTGGCACTAGGACCTAAGAAACTCAATTTGCCAAGAACTCTTGAATCATTCCACGTGGATTATTACAGAGGCACTTCTCTGGGAAGTGCGGAAATGCTGGGCAAATATTTCCTGAGGATCTAGGGCCTTTTCTGTTGAATATATTAGCATTACACTTTACCAAGCAATATCTTGATGCTTTCAGGTTCAACGGCAATGTTTTAAATTGAGCTCCCGAAACTCAATATATTTTCGTAAAAACTGGGAGTAAGCAAAAGCAGCTAGAAAAACCCTGGAACATCATGGGGTTATAACAGACTCGGTGAAAACTGAAGATAGGAAATGGAGAAGCACTACCCAGAATCTGTTTATGCCTAATCTCTAACTTATGATCAGTAACTCCAATGTGTCTACATAAAGCGCATTAAAGCCATTTTTATAACATTGCACTTTTGCATCTTACAAATTAATGGGATCAAAAAAGAACAGTCGCATCCTGAAATATTTCGTATAAATAAAACAATAAGTGTATTCAAATAGCAGTAATGCTCATGCAATCATGGTACTTCCAAACAGTCTTCAGGATTAACTTCTCACATACCTTTTGTACGTTTTTCAACCTTGCTTTCTATAATTTCTTGCACATTGTTGGAGGATGTCTAAAGGAAAAAACAAGTACATAGATCAACACTTCAGATATCACTTTTCTCCCTTGCTAATCAAAAAAGGTAGAAGAAAAATAGCTTTGCTCAAACCCATAATGCAGGCAGTTCGATATTCTGCTAGGAGGATCTATAATAAAAATAAACAAAGACATCATGCACAGAAGAAACAGAACACAAACATCCTTATGTCATACGCAACGCAAACAAGCAGATAAAAAACATACTCATACCTGTGCAGACATGTTAATAGTAAGTACACTCCATGACTTCGAGTCAAGATTTTGAAGAACTTTCTGGGCAACAGACGTTTTTCCAGTCCCTACAGGACCAGTCATTAAAACAGGTCTCTTAGCTTTGATCAGTGTATCCAAAATAAAGTCATATCGTACTGTGTCAACGGTGGGAACCATAATTTTGTAGAAAGGTGCACTAGAAATATAAGGACGCACAGATCATGATTACTAGCAAGCAGTGACAGCTTGTTTTTTTGAGCACTTTTTTGGTGGATCAAACAAGAATCATAAACACCAAGACTATAACTAAAAAGCAAGGAGCAAACACACATCTGTCCTAAATCAGCATTTTGTGAACTACAGATACCTAATAATAAGGAGTTGAATGTTTGCTTTGAAGACTAAATGCAATGCATGCTTTCCCAATAGATTGATCTTCGACCTGCACATGCTTCGGAATACAAAAGAAACCAACCTGACAGTGGCATTGTACAACAAAGTTACATGTTGAAAAAAAACCCACAAAAGTTGGACAATTGCATACAGTCCACTTTACGTGGACAGCCTGTTTTCTCCTAGCAAACAGCCGTAATAATTAAATTTTTTTTACATTAGCATCCAGTGCCAAGTCATCTAGAGAGTTATTGGACGCTGTTTGAGAAATCAATGAGTATATTTTGCAATTTTTAGGTGTCTGTATTCATAAAGGTGCACTGTTCACATACCTTGACAATATCACAAGAATTGCACAACCTAAAGCAGTGAAACTTCAAAATTTTTATATTCAACCATATTTGAGACAATTTCAAAAAAAAGGCCAGTATTCATCTAGACTTGCGCGAAGGGGATTCGTCTAGACTTGCGCGAAGGATTTGTCTAGACTTGCGTGAAGGGGTTAAATAACTTACTTTTGGGAGTATCTCCATCCAGCTCTTAGTTTATCTTCCCATGATGCCCACGATTTTTGTTTCACGTCAACAAAATACTCATACACAGTATCCTGAATACAGACAGAACAAAGTCAACAAAATACTCATACACAGTGTCCTGAATACAGATAGAACATAAGTAACATCAATCTCACTGCCATTACTAGAATAAACCCTGTAATAAAAAAAGGTAACTTAAAATACATCGCAATTAAGTGGAAAAAATGCAACAGAACAAATCCTTTTTGTCTGATGGCAATGCTCCTTCATAGTGAAGCTTTAAAAAGATTTTCCTGAACTGAATTAAACATGAAGAAAATCAAAGACTCAAAGGAAAATTTATTTAGAGCAGAAAACAAGCTGTAAATACGAAGACAGACAAGAGATACCATTTAATTGTCAACATTGTCATGAAATCAAGAGGCATGAAGGAATGGAGGATGACTGGTTAGAGAAAAAGTTTTTGCTTGGCTTTGAAGAATAGCTGTCCTTTTCAGCATCATAACATCATTCATCTATGAGCAAAAGTTACAATGAAATCCGCATAAAAACAACAACAAACAGAATGCAGCATTTAAATATTGCAATAAGTGGAAACAGACAAACACATGCTAAGCCTGTTTCTACTCCGTCCTTGATGAAAAACAAAGCAGAAAGATGAATTTAAAAAATTAGGTAGTCAAATTCAGGAACACAAACCTTTGCTGGAAACTGTCCTTCCAATTCTCTCATAAAGTTATCAATTTTTTTGCGACTCTCCTCATCAACACCTGCACAGACTGACCAGATGAGACAAAACAGGAACCACAATTCGATCATACGTGCATAGTTCTCCTGATCATACCAGCTGACCTAATTAAAATGAACACGCAACAATACTAAAATAATTATATAATCTAAAATCACGATCACAACATGACACCAGGAACAAAATGACAAGAGAAGTTGATCAAACATAATATTTGAAAGGTTGACATACCTGCAAGCATAAAACATAAGACTAAGCAAAATACGAACACCAACTCACCCCGTTCTCTTCAGTGAGCAAAGCATTCAGCAATGAACAAAGTGATTCAATGGCGTTCAATTCAGGAACCACAACAAGTTCTGTGCAGTTCAATCGTTTGAATTCCAAGACTTTCTGAACATATTTGTCAAACATACGTAAGAGGTGTTCCTCAGAATTCTAGGGAAAAAAACAACAGACATACAAAGAAGATAAGAACTTCTTCTTCAGATTCTAACTCTCCAGAAACTGCAATATATTGATGCTCCGCATTCAACATAATGAGACAAAGAACATGTGCTGACAATCACGTGGAAAATTCACGTCTTAGAAAAAAGAAATAATCTGCTAGTCCTAAGTCATTGCAACTTAAGAAGCAATTTTGCATAAAAAATCACAAATACATGATGTGAAAGAAACGAAAAAATCAAGGGGGTGAAAATTATAACTACTGTTGTGAAAAAGATGAACACGAAAACTGACCGTGTACACATGTCATATTAGCCAAACATTTGTACTATCAGGCCAAACAAAAAACTTTTCTGTTTCCGGAAGCCCGCCCGGGTTAATTTTTTTCGAGCGAAAGCCGGCCGCAACTAGAGCTATGATGAATAAACAATTTCTTCGATCTCTGTTTCATTTATGCAGTACAACCTCCAGCCATTGAAATTCAGATAAGTTAACCTCGGCACATAATTTGCCGAGGTGAAAGCCCCTTCAGCAAATATACCTCAGCAATGCTTCAGAAAAAAAATGTGCAGTCTTGCTATGTACCTCCTCGGCAATCACCACGGCAACAAGTCGGTCACTCCAACATTATGGTTATTGCCATAGAGGATAGGCTTAGGCTTTAAATCTGGATCTTCGACAGATGGAACTCTGCTGCTGCAAGAATGCTGAAATCAGTTTGAATTTGAAAAGAAACAGAAAAACAGAGTGGAAACCGGCAGTGCCTACTCTGCAACTAACCCAAACAAGTGAGATCCGTCACAGCTGCAACCCCCATTTTGAATCCGGATGGGCCAATATGATTCCGAAGTTTCCAAGAGCCTGATTGGTCAACCGATGAAGACTTCCAAGAAAAGGACACATTCGCAAAAAGCATCAACCACCCGTAGAAGGAGTGTAGTTTGTAACCTTTCCTACGCAATATTAACCAATCGCAAGAGAAGTCAAGCTTCTGAACAAGTCCTTCTTTACTTCCTGTAATGCCAATGCAGGGCTTTTACAGATCAAGTATATCGCAGCAAATTTATTTGGGGAGTTTTCTGAATTAATTTCTAGTGCAGCAGTAAATGTTTCCAAGTATATTCAACCCAATAACACATGTGCACAATACGGTGAGAATTTTTGACGTTTGGCTACTTGACTGGTTTTACTTACAACATAGGTGGCGCGCAGGATAGGAAGATGGAAGAGAGAAGGAAATGAAGAGCTTTGCTGCTCTATTAAAATATATCTAAGCAATGTGAAGTCCAAGAAGATTTGTTGTGTCAAACGCACTTGGGAGACATTACATACTGTATGGAAACATTTTGATAAGAATCTGATTTATGTGTTTGCCTGTGGATACTTTGGCACTTTTTTGCCGAGGCTACATGCTAGAAATGCAATATGGCTCAGAATTTGCTTCGGCAACTGCCAAATGCCGAATGAATTTCAATGGCTAACCTCATAATTGTAAACAAAGTAATCCAACTTGTTAGTGGTATTGAAACCCATGCACTCGTCCTATTTTTTCATCTTAACGCAGCGTGAACTTTTCCAACTCGTTCATTGAAACCACTGTATTGTTCACGCAACGTTACGTGTTTGAATGCTAGATGCAGACAGAGCAATATTGTGAAAAAATTGCTAGTGATTGAGAAGATGGAGGCAGAAAGTACAATGTTACAAAGGCCATTCAAGCAGAGATAGAGTCGAGATAAAATCTCGACTTTCGTGACAGAAAGGCAATGGTACGAAGAAAAGGCCACGGAAAAAAATGATCGCCACCCGAGGCTTTTTGTCCGAAAATGAACGCGGTCTAACGAAGGAAATTGAAGCATGAATGGAATTTCTGTGCTCCCAGCTTTTCTTTGAAAAAACTGAGCTGATCTTACGCGGTAAGTTTCTAGCACAAACAAAAGTTTTACTCCCACAATACGGCGGCACACAGGCATGTCCAAACAGTTGTCTAATCTCGTTACTTTTTCTTAAGTCACAAATACGCGACACAAGTACCGTCACTTCTGTTTCCCGTAAGCAAAAGACAATTTGAAAGTACCTATCAGTGACAGAACCACACCAGTGCAGCGTTCATAGAGTGAGTTTTCAAGCGAAAGTTAAACTTACCTGATGTCTCTGTGGTCATCAGGTAAGAGTCGTGTGCGGGGTTCACGGTATAGAACCCCATGACTTTTTTTCTCCACCCGTGCAACAGGATATTTTTTTGGATGGCCTCATAAAAGTGTATACAAGTATAAGTATGAAAAGTTAAAGTGATACATGTACACAGGTATACGATAGAGAAAACGAAATGATGAAGAGGACAAGGGTCTGAGTACTTTCCTGTTCTTCAAGAAAGCATTTTCGCTCCTTTAAGGGAGCACTTTAGTTTATAGCAGAACAGATTGTATTGAACCTTCAAAACTGCCGTTCATATTAAATGTATACGCATAAGTATTATACAAACCTTATCATTCCTTTGCATCAGCCAAGAATCAACAAACGGTTGCCATCCAACATCATTGTAGTCAGTGTACACCATACCACATCGACTAACAGTGGCAGGCGAGGCAACAGAGAGGTCTTCACATTCAAAGAGGAGAGACACCTTTTGAAAGAATACAAAGATTCTGACTTAACATAATCAAATAAAATTCACCAGTGCTAGTAGAAATAGCGAAGTAACAACCATATATATGCTCGTAAGAAAAACTAACAAAATAAACACATCACATAACGTCACGCAACAGACTCTCAAAGTTATAATACTTCAATTACTGAGCATACAACACATACATATATAGCAGAGAAACAATACAAGTTCACAATTTTGGCTCCATGCTTCAACATATCAATGGTTATGCCCGGCTGTGCACAAATACCCTTTCCGTACAAGCCAGAGACTAAAGCAAAGCATCACACTCGTCTTCTCATTCTCAACTCAGAAAATTCCACTGAATAGTTAGGAAGGAAAAACTGCAACAGGCTGAAAGATCAAAACTAAGGCCTCATTTAATCGGTTCTTACAAGCAATTAGACTACATTCAGATGTTACATTTTTTATTTATGCATTTGAGCAACACAAAAACAAACAAAAAGAAGGACATCATACTTGTTCAGGCATTGATATACGTTCACCATTGATTAGTGTTAGAATCTTGTTGTCGTCCATGACCGAATTCATTGACTCGATCCATAATGTATCAACTGGTCCATCAAATACAATCCATTTCTCATCAGGCTTGTCATCTGGAAATATGGATGGGTATAATCAAGAAGAAGAACCAGTTTTCAGAGAAAATCTCAGGGCAAGCAAGAAGCCAAATCTTTTGCAGTAAAGCCAAAGGATTTCAGGAAGAAAACATCAGAATACACACTTCGTTCAATAGGTAACTCACATTCCATTGCAAAACTACTAGCCCAAAAATGAGAGCTTTATCAGGCAGACTCCATTCAGCCAAAATCATTTAAAATTTTAGGAAGTTCTTCAGATAAAAATTATTGGAATTTTCATTTGTCAGCAATTAGCTACAATTTCTGAAGAAGCCCTGATTAAGCGTGGTATCAGAGGTGACCAGCAAAATAAGCGTAGGTTTGTTATAAAATTAATGATATCAAGCAAACGGAAACATACTGTAGCTAAAGTTAGATCACTGATCAAATTGGAGCTGAAAGTATTTGAAATACTGCCTTCAGCATCCTACTGATCAATTGGTTGGTAACATAGTAAATGGCATCTCTAGTGAAAGGTGATGCGATAGCAGCATGCAGCTTGTACAGCTCAGGTAACAAACTTCATAATTTCATGAACACTTGTTGTTCAACTAGTGTTTTAATAAGACTAAAAGAGTTCTAAAAGATCAATAACAAATAGCAGGTAAATGACTGAGAAACATGATACAAGCGTACCTGAACAAGTCTGTCTCATCACACTGGAAAGCACTCCATCAGTCCATTCATTTGTAGTCAGATCAAACTCACCATACAATTCTCCCAACGACACCGCTTTGGGATTAATCGGAAATTCCTACAAATGAGGAGGACTATTGTGTACACTTTGCCAGTTTCTTACGCAGTCGAGTCTCTAATAGCAGGCTTCGACAATTACCGTACGCGGCGTGCATATGTACAGTCTCCTTTACTCCACGTACAAGGTAAACTGGCGGACTGTAAGCCTTTGCGTACGACCGAAATTATCGTTCAATTTGCAATTTTCAACAAAAATTCTTTTGTACCTTGCACCTTCTTAACAATCTTGATCCAGAATGCTCTCATAGACAATTCAAACGGGTATATTAGATGAAGCATCTGCAGTCTTTTCATCTTCAAAACAATCTCAGTAATTAAATGGTGCTACAATAATAGTGAGTCACATCTGGGGTTCACGAAACAATATGTCTCCCCAGATTAGTACTTGATGAATGAAAAACTGATACGTGGTTCTGTACGTTGTGTACACTTTCTTCCCTTCAGATGCACGCCTCAACGTACAACACTTATTCTGGATTTGTCGAAGCCTGTAATAGCAGCCACCTCCGGGTAGCAGCCAGCTCTGGACAACGGCCACTAACTTTCAGTCCCAAGCGCTTCTGATACATTTTTTTGCATATCCTCGTTGCGTGTTCTTTTTGCAATGCAATCAAAACTTTTGTAACAGAATCAATGCCTTTTCAGAAAACCTCTCTATGGCCACTATTAGACCTTCGACTGTACATCAACACTATGGCACCATGGTGAGCATGAAATCTTAAAATTTTGCAATAGAAAAGGACTATAGCAAACCACTACTCAAATGCAGGTTTCAGCAAGAGTGGATTGCACTAGGAAGGTACTGGACACAAAAATATAGAAAACATAATGCTTTGGCAGGTGAATCACCTGATTGCAAGGTTTTGAATATTAAAACTGATATTTTGTAGCTTTATTTGCAGATGAAAACAATAGGCAGCTTCAAGCAAAAAAATGTATCTAAAATCAATATTAAGGCTACATATTTATCATAGATAAAATGCAAATGATCATGGTTGAAATCTCCAAAATTCAGATCATGTCTCTCTCTTGGATACTATGTAACACAGGTTTCCAATGACGTTATTCTTTGGACGAGCTTTTGTCCCTTAAGAACGAAATATGTGGATTCCTAGATTATCAGTCCTCGGAATTTGCAACAGCATTCGGCAATGCCGTCGTAATTGCCGTCGTGAACCAGTTTCACGGCGGCAAAAAATTGCCGTAAGTTGTTTGTAAGGCCTCCGATATGGCTCTCCTTCCGTGAACAACGGAGCAGCTGAGCCCGTGTAGCAACGCAAAAAAATATTCGCAGCGGGAACCCTGCAGCAAGAGAAATATCCCACTTGATCTTTTGGTTGTTTATTGTTTCTGTGCAGCTTCTCGCAGCTGCGCTATAACGCTAATCTGACTCTCGTCTGCCATCGCCCATTCCAAATTATCGTTATTCATTCGAACGTGTCCTTAGATTCGGATCTAAATTACAGTGGATTGAAAACACGAGTCACCATTGTTTACATTTCTGCTGTGAAATAGAGCGATTCGTACTATAAGATTTTGCACGAGAGAAGAAATTTGCAGGAGGACAATCCATGACAGTC
>JAOBRC010712117.1:0-10396 GCA_027575255.1 Scolionema suvaense | reverse complement strand
TTTCTCTGTGTCACACCCTCTACATCAGTAGTGTCACTCACGATTCTAGTCGTGTTTATGGTTCATCTCATTATGTAGTGTTCACACTGTTGCATTAGCATCAAAGGAATTGGTTTGGACAACCAAAGTAAATATGGTAAGCACTTTTTCAAGTAATCTGATGCGAACACAAGCTTTCCTGTCCCCTACCCTATGTCACATGCATAATTATAATTATGTTCGAAAGAAACATAGCAGCACATGCTTTTTGGCAGTGCAATTTTCCTCACTTTCTAGCAAGATTTTCTCAGATTGGGAGGCAAACCAGACCGAATGAAAAGGGTTAGTAAAGCACAGTACCTTAATGTTTTGTTTGATGCTCATTTTTATTTGGACCAAACTTCTCCTTTAAGAAGTCACTTTATTGTTATCACAGCCATCAGAAGTCCTTCGACTGCGCAAGATTGGTTGTGAAATGTTCAGCTAATGAAATACTTCTTCTGGTTGCAGATATGGACGGCTGATAACAATACAGTCTTCAGTGGTACATTGCGGGAAAATGGCCTAATTAGGGTATGATCGGTGGCTTCTGAGGAGAGCTGAGAGAATTTTCACATTAAAATAAGAAATCTTTAAAATGAAATATTTGCTGAACGGAACCTGACACTTTGTACATATGATGAACTAATCACCTTCTTCCCATGAATCATATCAAAATCTGGGAGATTGTGTTCCTTTAATTACCACTCAAATAATATGGTAGGCCTGTGCATTGAAGCCCCAGTTTTCTCTGTGTACTTAGTTCGCATGACGTACAGCACTTTAAAGGGCTAAAAATTTTCCTCATCTAAACGTAGCAGTTATCTTGTTTATGATTATTATGAATCTCAGCTCTGTTTTTTTGCAGGAAGAAGATGAACCATCCAGTAGCAGTGATGCTGATCCTATGGACCAAATCTACAATATTCTCAACTCCTTTGCCACAACCATCCAAGCAGAACTTAAAGAAGCCAGCAGTGAACAAGTAAGTTGTTCAGATGTGTGCTTTGTGTTTTTATTCTGAGCATGGTTATCATTATGTTCAAAAAGGTTTTTATCTTTGATTGTAAACTCGTTCTTAACCTATGTCCTTCTTCTGATTTTGTCTTGCTTGTCTTGTTGTTTAAAATTAGATTTGTCCCTCCTGTGATTATGCAGAAGCTTCTGTTCATATCCACATGTGACATTGCTGGATGTGGATCTTTCGCAATAACACAATGCACCAATCAAGGCTCTCATTGTTGTTCTTTATTATTACTCCTCAAAATGCGAAGTTACTCATTCCTTTGTGTGCTGCTCTGTGTTATGTCATTCAGTTACCAAGTTGCTTCTTAAGCTCTCACATGTACCAATTCAGCTGACTGAGGCGGAGTGACTTGTTCATCAGTTCGTCCAAAATCGATAGGAGATTGGCTGATACATCGCTTCATAGTTTTGTAAAGTAAGCGCATATGTATGTTCCAGACACAGCTGTTTCAGGCGAATCACAAGTCAAAAGTGGCATTTTAGCTACATATGGTTTACAAAATGCATCATAAATTCTAGACGAAAGCATATTCTTACGTTCTGTAAAAATTAACATGACATGGAGTAATAGTAGTCGTTGGCTACGGATTTTCTAAAATTTCAGACTTGGTCCTAGTCCCCAAAATGGCAGCAGTAACTGCTGAAAACCTATAATTTTGGACTTGAAAAAAACAATTTAGGCAAACTTTTTTACTTTAAACTGCGGTAAATGGCAAGTTATGGTAGTAAATAAGTAGGTACATATTTACTGATTAATACTTTGAACAAATTTGCGCTAAAAAAATTGTGAAAATTTCCATAATGGCGGATAAAGTAGTGCAATTTTCTAAATTTCACCCATTTTGAGCTAATAAAGGTTGATATGGGCGTATGTCTCCTGTTTGAGCAGTCACAATTAGATTTAAATGGTGATTCAGCATTGGTTCTCCAACTTCACAAACATATGCTGCGTTATTTCGGTTAAAAAATGGCAAAAATTGACCAAAAATGGCGAAAATCAGCCATTTTAGCTCATTTTGAGGCAATTTGGACTGCTGCAGCTCACTGAATCAGTTATAACTCCTGAATAAAGGCAGATATTTACATTCTGTAAAAAGCAAGATGACATGGTATCGTAGGAGGTACTAAGGATAGAATTAGGGAAAAAGTGGACTAGACACCAGTCCCCAATATGGCGGCAAAAGGTGGAAAAAAATGAAAAAAATTTTCCTGTAATTAACTTTCTTACAAAAGTTTTCCATCGCACCTGGCAAAAAGAGCATGACTTTGCACTAGATAAGTAGGCACATTCTTGCTCATTCATTTCTGGAAATTGATGGAGAGAAGACAAGAAAAAATATCCAAACAGGCTGTTAAAATTCAGCCATTTTCTCAAAATTTACACACTTTACCATAAGAGTCCAAAGTAAACCTATATTTCTTACTTATGCCATCAAAGCATGTATTTAGTCTTTATATTTCACATGAAATTGATTCTTCCGAGTAAGAACTGTCAGTCAAAACTCATTTCCTAGTTAAGAATAATCTGCAGCAGAAAATGAATGATAATGAGTCCAAGGTTGGTGAGTTTCTTCACCCAAAGCTCATATAATCATTGCTAGTTACTCCTTTGACCCAGGAATCTTTCCACCCAATTTTAGAAAAGTTAACATTTTGATGCTCCCCAGAAAGGTTAGTCAAATTTATTTTGACCGTCACCTTCCTTAAAAAGGATTCAAAAACAACTTAGATCACCTACTTTCTTTGTTGGAGGACGGATACATTCACTGACGAAGACGTGTGCAAAAGTTTGTTTTCTCTTCATTTGCGGCAAACTCTCTCATCGCAACGAAATATGAGCTGTACTACTAAAGAATAACTTGAAAAAGATGCAGATCTTTTCTTCGTTTCGACAAAAAAATTAGGAATTTAAAAATCAAAACAAACAGCAAACGTCAGCCACCATTACTCGTTTCCACATACCTCAAAATGGCAAAGTGCTCCACGTGACCCAAACCCTGGCCTCATGCAATTCGGACTGATAGCTAAATGGCGCTTAGAAGTACTTCAGTTTGATCGACCACAGAACCACAACATTCCATTGTCAGACTGTTCTGGAAATTTGCCTTAGTGCAAACCTAACATACCAGAGAAAGTAGGGGGTAAGTAAATGCGATTGCCTCGGCCGATTTTAAAGCAGTGAATTGGAAAATTGGCATGCGACTAGGTAAGACAATAGAGAATGTTGTGCTATATGTGCTTTCTGAAAATCCAACGTTTTTGACCCTTATAAATTGCTGTGAACTAAAGGCCACCCTTTGGTCTACTTCTATTTGCTCCAGCTGCAGATCTATTGATAAGGAATAAAACCGTTTTTCTGGAATCAATGAATGGTGCCTCCCTGAAACCACTAACTGTAACGTTGGAGATTGCAAGCTCGACAGCATTTGATTTTTTTCTCGTTGGTAAAATTGAGAATATCAATAAAGAGTCAATAAAGGTTAGCTGGCTAGTTGTTTTTGAGTTTAGTTGGAAGAATATGAAACGCAATGCATCGTGCATCCTCACATGGTCTGTCTACAGACATTCCACTCTCCGCCTAAAATACTAAAGCGCAGAAAATACAATTCTGTACCTCCCAATACCCCTTCACTTTGTGCTTCTTGCTTGTCACGCCTTTTCATCGGCCATGCTGAATGCTGAAGATCGCCTTCTCAAAGCGAGTGATACCATTTTGGATTTACTAAACCGCTGACCAAAGAACTCCACAGAGGCACAAGGTAACGCCTTGCAGCTGTGAACTTATGTAAAAGAGCTGAAGTTGCATGGCCTGTCTGTTCATAATTTTCATGGAAGAAAAGAATGTTTACTAAAATGCTAATAACACAGAAATTCTTTTAGTCACGATTTATTTTCAAAACCAGACATTTCAATACTTATCAAACAAATTGCTTTTTGTCTACATCGTATGTTTCTCATACCACAGCTATGGTCATATGAACTTGCCCACTGACCCCGTCATTTAGTTCTTCGAAGGCTTTAATGTTTTATTTGTATAATACTTTTTTGTTTGCAACAGTGGTTAGATTTTGTTAGTTACTGTAGCTGGTATATTTTCTGAGGGCTTAGATAAATGTAGTGCTAAAAATTTTTCTTTTAAGACGTCTTGGTGCCGCACGCAACGGGAGACATGTGTTTCAAACATTATCCCTGTCAAAATTATATACAAAGACGTTGTTCTCCACTTTTCTTGGAGGGCATAATGAACAACTGCTTTGCAAAACTAGTGCAAATTAGCTTGAACCACAGTCAGCCGATGTAAACAGGTAAATAGGAGGTACCGTTTAATCATTATCACACACAAAAACGCTTTTTAATCCTCTCGAGAGAACAAAAAGTTCTGATGAATATGATGAAAGAGTCGTTGGCACTTTTTGCCGTCTCTGAGCAAAGCTTCACAAACTTTTGTCACCAGTATGACCAAAATGGCATTGCTGAATTTCGCTAGTCGCTTCATCAAGTACTGCCTCATCGCTGCCTGTTAGCTGTGGTATCATGAGAGATAAGGCTGCGAGATTATGTTGGCTTATACCGTAAAGATAATGTTCATGTAAAGGGACTATGCTTGGCTAAGTCATGCAATAATGTGGCAGTTTTACGCATTTCTTAGTTGTTTATTATGTCAGTAAATTTCAGTTGTCATTAAGGAAGGGAACGTCAAAAATGAAATTCTAGCAGCGGATAGAGTGCACCAAAACATGACATATAGTTTTTATTTCTTGGCAGAAGCTTGTGTAGCTTTGGAGATATGAAGCCCCAAAGTTCAGCAGCTACCATCTTGCCTTTAATTATGCATGATGTTACTTGTGTACCTCTCAAATTATCCAATCTTTGTGCCCAAAATACTCAATCTTGAATTGCTTCAGAGTATTTTTTCTTTCATTTTATCATAAAGCTGGATAATATGTCAAAGATTTGTTTGAGAAGATATACAATTTAAATATAGGTAATGCGTTGCTAGGGAAATGATAATGCTTAGCAATGGTACACCGATGACATCATCAAAATCAAGATGGTAGCTGCAGAGCTTTGAGGCTCGATATCTCCAAAACTACTCAAGATTTGGCCATGGAATAAATGCCAAGTTTCATGTTTTGATTTTATTTGTAAACTTAAGCTGTTTTTTTGTTGCTATCAATAGATTTTGCTTCTTTTGGTAAGTTTGGTCGTTTCATGCATTTCCATTTGTAAGGTTTGGATGTTTTTCGTGTTTCTAATTGTATTCCCTTGTTATTTGCATATAGAAGTGTTTGACGAGTATCGCTGCATTGATTTTTGCTGCCTGCTATAACTGGACTTCAAATCCGTGTTATGAAAATCTTTTTTTTTTCTTTTGCAGCTGACACCAGTAATGTCCATACTGCGAGGCGAGTTTATCATGTTTGCCATGTATAGATTAAAGGGCATATTTCCCTATCTTGTAAGTTTTTTGATTTGTTTCAAATTACTGCTTTGTGAAGTAGTTATGCTATTTGTTACATTGTCTCGAGATTTGACTTTCAGTTATATTGTTGATAAGATGCAGCATTGTTACTGAATTGCATGCATTCATAGAATTTATTTGCAGAACAACGATATTATGGAACCTGAGTTTCTGCTCCAAGGTCTAACTGTCAATATATACTATCTAGATGGATTTCCTCTTAAAATTTTTTTACCTCCTTGAATATATCTTTGTCTTTTTATTACCATCATGAAGCAATGTTCCTTTTCGTACAGTAAAATACAACAGCCACAACACAGATCACATAACGACCAAATATTCTGTCAATCTCACCTTCTTTCCTGTTATTGCCATGCTGGTAAACTCAGGGTTGTTGCATGGCTTATGGTCTATCCAGTGTGTAGGAACGTGTTTTCTGTTTTTTGGAAAATATATATTTATAGGAAAGCGACAGAAAATGTAGAGTTTTATCAAATCAACGATGATTGGCAGAATTTAAATGGTCCTATTGAAAGGGTCTAATCCAATTAGTTGTCGCATGGCAACGGTGAATGGCTGTAAACACAGCGAGGCTCCAAATCACAAAAAGATATCAATGCGCTCTTGAGTGCTGTGAATTATGTAACTACACATTATTAATGCAGTGATGTGATCAGTTTTTTTCCTGAAATGCAAATGACAGCATTGCATTAATGAGGACTATTCGTACTTTGTTTTTTGCTTGACAGAATGTACCTATTTGATTAGCCCACGGAAAGTTGAAGTTTCGGTATGCGTAATGGCTTATTTGGTAATGCAGATGGCAGTTTATCTGTCTTCAAGATGCGCGTTAATTTATTTTTTGATGTTTGCTGTGTAGCGGAGTACCTACCAATCCAATTGTAGGTCTCTGGAGTCTCACTTTATGTCTCTTTTGATGGCCACAGTCAAGTTCATCACGAGAAAAAACAGGACCAGCTTTGGGATGTCAACGGTGATCAGCCATTGCTGCAGGAACCACAAACTTGAGCCAAAAATAGAACACATCTGTAGCCATAAAGTTGATGCATGCACCTACGGATACCGAAAGTCTTGTAATGATGCATCAATGGTTGCGTTTTACCAGGTTTCTGTTATGTAGTGAAAATGAAGCAATGTTTTTGTTTGCTGGAAAGATCTTTGGAGTGACAGGTTGGATTAATCATCATAAACACTTGGTCACATTTCTGCAAAAGTAAAAGTGCGCCACCTCATCCAAATTAGACTATCTTTACAAGTAGGAATAGGGAACCTGGAATGAGGAACGGGGGATAAGGGAGTGGGGAATGGACCTGTAAAATCAAGAACGGAGAACAGTAATGGAGGAGTCAGTAATCAGGGTCAATTTCAAGTATTAATTTGTGTATGCTGTCTTACGTCATTTTATACATCTATGCCAAGTTTAGGAAGTATTTGTTCCACATGGCAAACAAGGCGTCAAAATATTCTGTTATCTGTTATCTTTTGTTTGGTAAGAACATACTTTATGCCAAGTATTGAGCCTTGGGGTTCTGTTAGAAATTAGGTTATGTATAACTCAAGCATTGTTGTGTTATCCCTGTCACAAAATCTTTGGCAATTCCTAGGAGTTCCTAGGACATTCTTTGGCTCGAAATCTTAGGAAGTCCTCAGAATTCATCGGCAAAGAACAAAAGAAAAGAACAATGCGGAGCAAAAATCGTAGGATTCTTCGGCACTCTTTGCCGATGAATTCCTAAGAATGCCTAAGATTTGAGAGCACCATCGTAGGGATATCGCCGAAGAAGTTAGACTAGCATAGTTCATTTCATCAGATCTATGTTCGAGAGCCAGAGTGTGATAAGCGGAAAATGTGAACTCTCCTGTTATGAAGAGTCTCATTTGAATTGGGCAGCAGTCAGAATACAAACTGATGGTATATTTTTGGGGGGTTTTAGTGAAAAGCGACTAAGCTAGTCTACGAAGAAGTCCGATAAAAGCCGATAATCAATGAACAGGTGGTTCCTAAGATTCTAGGCAGTTTAGGCATCTAGCTTTTGAGACTTACGCTGAACGTCGAGGAAGTCCAATAAATGCCGATAATCGATGAGCAGGTGATTCCTAATATTCTAGGCATTTTTAGGCAGGTTGGTCCAGATTTACGGTAAACGCCTGAAAAGTCCGATAAATGCCAAAAATTCTAGGCTCACTTTACGGTGAACGCCGAAGATGTCCGATAAATGCCGAAAATTCTAGGCTCACTTTATGCGGTGAACGCCTAAGAAATCCGATAAATGCCGAAAATTCTAGGCTCACTTCATACGGTGAACGCCTAAGAAGTCCGATTAAACCTAAAATTGGTGGACTTATTTCCAAAAATTCTAGGAATTTAGAAAAATAGTTCGCTTCTCCAATCAAGTTATTGAAAATAATCTGCATTCATTGTTGACGCCGACAAACTTTCCTGCTCCCCAACGTGAATACTTGCAGACACTCACAATACCGTTTATCGATACCACTGTACTGCATAGTGGAACCCTGTGACCCCGTTTGAAAATTCCGCTCACAGTCTTCCAGGCAAGACCGTGTCCGAGAACGCCATGTTTGTACAATTCATAATGGGGCCGCAGGGGTGTCTCTCGTTGAACGAAAGCAGAAAGGTAGGGCAAGGACGTACGATGGAACAGCTGAACTTCTACTTCAGATATGTCGAAAGAGTTTTGTTGCGAGCTGATATGAGTACATATAATATCTGTGTAAGTGTTGATTACCTCGATTTTGATTTTGTGAATTCACTCTTTTGCTTATTTTACAACAGTGGACATGCATTGCTCACGCCTTTATTTTAAGGCGAACTCTGACTGCAGACACGCCAAAAATGCAAAATTTCCCGAGATCCCCAGCTGCATAATGCTCGCCTCCTACGCTACGCTCCAGAGGCTCGAAATCAGAAACGCACGTCTTTCATTCTTGGGTGCACTTTTTACCGCACGTCATTTGTAATACTTTTCTCAAAGCATGCGGTGCTCCGCACGCGATTGATTTTTCCCGTCGAGGCCTGATAGTAGCGTTAGTCCAAGAAGGTACATTGTTATCAAAAAAAGAAACGTTTGTACATTGTGCTACCTAGGTGGTAAAGTGATTGATTGAAGGATGGCTTCTTTATTTGGTTTGTATAATAGAAACTATAAGTATATTCCTATCTGTCTGGGGAAAGTGTCAGGAAAAGACCAACTGCAATATGACTGACTACCTTAATTCACTCAAATTTCGCGCACAGCTAATTTTCGCCGTAGGCCGATGAGCAAATAATTGATTGCGGGAAAATATCTATTTTACGCGCATTTGGACGCGCGAAAGTATGATTTTCTCGAAAATTTCATTTAAGGGGGGGTGCGCGAAAATTAAACTGCGCGAAAGGTATGAAAAAAATTGCTCTGCAAAACTGATTTGTTTTTGTTTTGCAACATCTTAGCATCGTATTTTCTCACTATTAATCTCCAATTGAAATCACACTGTCCAACTGTGAGTCTTCGGTCTTTGTGTACTGTTTTTTTCAATAAACCCGTCTGGTTTTCTGGACTAAGCATGCACGAAAAATTCGAGCTTTGTTCTTCTGCGCGAAAACTAGATTTTCGCACAATGGCCATGTGCGAAAATTAATTGCGCAAAAATAAGATACTCGAAAATAAAACTCGTGCGAAATTTGAGTGAATTAAGGTAATTCTTTGTTCTTGTTAATTCCCTGCATTTGGTCATGTTCTTCCTCCGTTTTTCTACATGTTTGATAAATATGGATTGGAGAGGTTTAGTAGCCTGCTCACAGCCTCTGCTCGAACCAAGTTCTCTCAGAGTCTGCTTACATTGGCGCGAATCTCCGTTTTTCAAATTAGCAAGCTTGATAATTATTTGCCAGTTTGCGTCAGGTGTTCCTATAGCAACCTCACTATTAACATCAGTTTGTATTGAATCAGTGCATAAATTCATGCATAATTGATGAGTTGAAGTCACTGGTGGCGTTAGTGTGCTCATTTATGGCATAATTATCAAACACAGAAACGCTGCGAAAGGTAACAGACCAAGCAAGCAAGTGAAGCGCAGTGCGCTTGGTATGGTACAGGCTAAGGTTTAGCTGCTCCTGACTGCAGTGATATCATTTTGATGGTATAGACATTGGACGGCCTTTGAAAACTCTATTCATGACAATGAAGTGTTTATTATTTTATTCATTGTAGGCCTACCTTCAGGTCAGAGCACGGGAGGTATGTCATTTCATGTTTTCGTACAGACTAGCATACTGTGACATAGCACCTAAATGTTATCCATACTGCATGGCACACGCATGCGCCTGAGTGTGAAATTAGGTGCACGAGTTCTCGTGCACGACAAATGTAAATTTTTTAAGCCCTGCCTTTAAAAGTCTCATTTTGCCTTTAGTCCTCGAAAGTATGCATTTTTTTGTCATTCAACTCCGTCTGACATCCAATGACTTCACTTCACGTGGTCACAAAACACTGCTGCCTGATACCTAATCCATCAGTTTTACTGTAGTTCTACTATAGCTCTGCATGGAGCAAACGTCTTTAATTTGTTTTTTGAACAGATATTTTGGTTCTCAAAAGAATAAGTAAGCAAGGACCCTTTTTTTCCGGAATTTTTTGTTAATACTCAACTTTTCATGATTTGGTGGGCGATTTTTTTTTTTTAGATTCGGAGCAATCTATTGCTGATGTCGTGCCGCCATTATGGATCCCGCGAGGAGTCCGCGCACAAAGCATGAATGACACGCGGAACGCGATCGTGCCGACACTTCCTCCGTAGATTCAGCGGGAGTTTTGTAATCGACGGCATTGGGGGGGGGGTTGGCATTGGAGCGTTGGCACGGGGGTTTGG
>JAOBRC010712006.1:0-10397 GCA_027575255.1 Scolionema suvaense | reverse complement strand
CGCCGCGAAAAGGGGGGGGGGATAGCAAAATTTTCAAAAGGGGGGCTGGCAAAAAAGGGGGGGATGATTTATTAAGGTAGGGATGGGACCCCTCTGCACACTATGAACGAGGGGGGTTTCCACTGCTTGCACATATTGATTGACTTAAAATTTTGTGGCAGCTACTTTTCGTGATGTGTCATAGTTTTGTATATTGAATATGATAGCATAAGTTTCATTTGCCTATTGTTCGTCAATTTTGCATAGCAGGGAGATTGTGAGAGGACTTTGGCATAGTGTACAGCGGGGTTCCATTCCGCCTTTAAAAGTCACTCTTAAAAAAGGGGACGGGATTCACACTATGTTTAGGTCCGAAATGCGAAAAAATCTTCCGAAATTGACTCATCTTTCACTTATTAAACCTCTTGCTGTACCTTTAGCATAAGAGACCAATTCAAAAGATGTGTGAGGTTTGTGAGCAATGGACAATGTCAAGACGTATTGCAGGGGGCAAAATGTCTCAGGAACAAAACTGAGCCACTTCCAGGAACTCAAAAAGCCCCATTTTTAGCTTCTTAATTAAGAGCCACTTTTCTCCACAGTAGTGTGAGACACCATATCAAGTCTGTAACTAATGTTCCCTAAGTGCCGGACAGAAATGTCAGACACAGGATGGATCATGCTGGACATTTTTCAGGCATTAAGAGTTGGTTTTGATGTTTTCAGAGCTCCTCGCTGAATGTGAAGTAAAATACGTATCAGAACTATAAGGGAGTCTTTCTAAAAGGTGTTCTGTTTAAAGGAACACAATCTCATGCCTTTTTGCATAGCAGATATGAAGGTCCTGGTGTGCTCAGCATATGTGAGAAGTTTCAATGAAAATGGATTATTTGTTTAAGAGATATTCCAATCATAAGTTTTGAATTTCCGCATCACTTTTTCCCTTGGTCGCAGTGTTATGACTGACACTCGGTAGTAAGCAGGTCGGTAAGCTGGCCAGTTCAATTTGCGCCACAATCACATTCAGCATTAATCTTCATTATCTATTCACGAGCACTATGAGCGAGAAGACTCATGTGAAGTTGTCTTACTGGATTTATGGTGAAATTATTCGCCTAAGCGATACAATATGGCTTGATTTGTTACATCCATAAGGTACTGAATGTGATTGGCTGATAAAAAAAATAGGCGATTGTGTTCCTTGAAGTTTTGTTGCCATCAGTCTCTTTTCCTTATGCGCAAAATTTATTATGTCAGAAATTCTAAGTTTATACCAGATGTCAGAAGGGAATGAGAATTAAGCATGTCAGACAGTTTTGTTAGGCATGAAGGGATTATGCCGGATATTTTAGCAGTTTTCTGAGGTCATGCCGGACAAATGTCCTATGTCTGGCACAATTTACAGGCCTGCATATCATTCCCGAAAGATGTTTTGTCCATGACAATGATATCATTTACAAAATTGCTTTTGTAAAATATAGACTTGCATGTACTATGCTACGATATGATCAAGCTTGTATGCTGGATCCTTTTGAGCAGTTGTGGCCTTCCTTCGAAGAGAGAACCCAGGTCTTGAATTTTTTATACCATCTCCGACTCGCAATAAATGTATCATGGAGGGCAGGGTCTCCATTCTTTTCATTAAAAATGCTTTTGGCTTTCCGCGTTGTCATTTTTCTGCTAATGTGCAACATTGTGCTTTTTTCATATTTTAAACATTTTTCATATATGCAGTTTACTAAGTCCTCTTCTAGATCTGAATCAATACACTTTGTTCCTCCTCCATCAAGAAACTCTCTTCAATTTTATCTGTGTCTTTTATCCATTCCCTCACTCACTTTTGTTCAGCATTAAAACAAGTGTGCCTATAATAAATGTCCCTCTAGAGGGACGCATCTATTGGAGTGGCATTAATAAAGGAAGGAGTTTCTTTAAATTCCTCTTGAAAGAGGATGGCGTTTATGCAAGGGGGCGTTTAATCGAAAGGTTATGGCATCTGTTCCATGGCCTACCAGGTACTTAACCCTTTCAGTGCCTGCCTTCTGCTAGGCAGAGGGTACAAAACCATGAATATTTTCCAGCCCTCCATATTGCGGAGGGCTACCTTAGTTACATATTGTGTATGGATAAAAGCATGGCAGACGACAGTTATTGCATGCATCATCCTCCAATCAGATTGGGTAATTGTCAACGCAAACAAAAATTATGCCGGTAGGTTGTCAGTCATTTATAGCCACTTTTTTTCAAAAACATCTGAAATTGACAAGTGTGCCCTGGTACTTTGGCGCAGAACGCTTAGTACTGAAATGGTTAACAGGTGCTTACGGGAGGGTGGCAGAATGGACACACCATAGTGCACCATCCAAAAAAGCCCAGTATAAATAGGGTTAAAACTATTTGGCTCCTGAGGCCCTATTTGAGGGAGAAAAAGAGTTCAAATATTGGGCATTAGTCTTCTTAAAATCCTATAGAAACTGCTCTTTTTGATTAGGTAAGCTTACCCCATATCCTCTCTTTGTAGGTGCCCCAACTTAAAGGTGCTTGCACCTTAACCCGGGATCAAGGCGCATGGGCCTACAACCCCCATGGAAGTGGCCCCAGCATGCAGCCCTCAATAAGGCTATGGGAACTTAATGTGAAGGGGCATCATCATTTTCTGTAAGCACTTTCGCTTTCTCTGCAATAACTTGGGTCCTTGTACTTTGCAAATACATGATACTTTGAGGAAAGACTTGGCTTATCTGTCTTTCTGAGTTTTTTTCAATACTTTTCCCAAGTCTCACTAAGGATTCCAAGTCTTCTAGATAGGCCGATAAACTAGGGTGCTTGGTCTTTGATCCATTGATTTTCGGTGATAAACAAGCCACTTTTTCTCTTGGCCCTGTTATCGATGCTGCAGCTATGCGGCTTTGGGCGGGGTGATGGAGTATTTGCATTTCATTTTGTTGTAAAATCCATGAATCTGTCCTTTTCGTTTGTTGTCCGACTCTGTCCTCAACTTTAAGAATAGGTCCTGCTTCTTGCAAAATGTCTGCCATTCACTTTCTCCGAAACTTTGTGTAACTCGATGAAGCATGTTGCACCATTCGTTTTGATTTATTATTGAAAATGTCTCACCTTGTTTTAATAAGTCCTTGCCGTTATCTGTTGCTTTTTATGTGCAAGTCGGAAAGGGTTTGTCTGGTGGGTTTCATATTTAGCTTCTTGTGATATAGTTTTAAAATGCTCTTGTACGTGTCACAGTGATAAAAGCAAAACGGTCTAGAGTTTTCATTTGACTTTATCAAGGTCTTGTTATACAGCTGAGGTCAACTTGCCATGGGGTCGAAGTTTTCCTTTAATTTAATCAAATTGCACTATTGCACTAGAATATATTGATGTTTGTTCTTTGAATTCTTAGTTTCCACTTTCCTTGTTTCAGCTCTCAGTTTGATGGGTGAATCTGACTCTGTAAGTATTCTATATGTTGTTCTAATTGAATCTTACAATGGCCCTAAAGGCTTATGCTTCATGTAATGAAAATGCTTCACATGCCCAATAAAGTCTTTGCAGGGTTAGAGAAAATTATTTTGTGTAAGTTTTACTATACTATTACCCAGAGAAGATACCATTACATTGGCTTCAACTGGCCAATTATAGAGTGGGTATATTCACCACCAAACTTACTCTAAATAATATAAAAATGAAAGATACTTCTTGCTGCTCGTCTATCTGACCTTTGTCGAAAGCCATTGTTTATTCCCTCCAGATTGATGGAGAATCACACTACAGTGCTTTATCCAAGCATGTTTCCACACCGTTTGATGGAGGGGAAAAACTCAATCTGAATTGAGTTTCAAAAGCTGAGTTTGGCAGAGAAAACAACACTCACAGTCCCACCGAAAAAATTACCTCATTGATGAAGATTGTAGGATGTGCAAACGAATTCCCTAGACCTAAATATCATGATGCCAACAATATGAGAAGTGGCAAACTCAATTCAATTACTGGTAGTGACAATGGGCCTGAAAAAAAATTACGTCCTGCAAATTTCTCAACGAGCTGTACATATTTACAAAACTGAAACTTGTGTTGCTGAGATTGCAATTGCGCCATATGTCGGGAAATATCTATTCCAGAACTGTTCATGTGCAACAGAAACGTTGTCATATAGTTTTGATGTGCCCAGTAACACAAGGCAAGCTGGTATATCTTCTCACATGGTCACAATCCTGACAGACTGCTTAGGATGGCATAACAACTGAGTACAGTAGATCTGAAGATTGGTGAGTTAGAAAGTTTGCCGTCGGTGATACATTCTGCAATAGAAATGGGTTTCATGTCCCACAGTTGCTATAAGCAAGTGTGAACAAAAGGATTTAAGATCAGCGTATTCAAAGGCATTAAATACACTGAATGGTGCATTTTACAGAAATGAATGCCTCGAAGCCCCATGGCTTCTGGGGCTCTGCGCAGGTACCGAAAGCGCTGCTCACAGCACCCCCTAGACCTCCAGCTGATAAACTCGGTGGCTTCCCTATGCTCACCTTCCTCTATGAACCCGAAACTCAATTCAGCGAAAAACGGTGTAGAACTTAAGTGTTTGGATAAAACCCTGCACTGTCGGATAATGGATGGAAACATGCTGAGTGTAGTGGCCATACCATCTTCCAGTATGTGCTTCTTGATCAAGGTTTCCTACAGTGGTAGGGGCAACCACCTTGATACTGAAAATGACCCTTTCTCCCCGTCGAATGGCTTGCCCGCCAGACGCTGCACACCCCCATGTGTTTCCTATTTTTTCTATTTTAAGCTCAAGTTTTATTATATTTCCAATGATTTTGAGATGTTTAAGGAATAAAATCATCATGAATAATCCTTCTCTGATGTGGCTTATATGTCTGTAACAGTACACATACAGAGTGATGTTTAAGCCAGTTGCCAAAACCCAATTTTCTAATAATTTGTTTGCATATGTCTCTACAGTCCTGCTGGGCTCTTCTTATCACAATGAACGCTGAACTAGTTTCTACAGTCCTGCTGGGCTCTCCTTATCACAATGAACGCTGCCCGATTTGTTGATGGTCCCCAGGAAACCTTGTATATTGCAAACTTAGCTCAGCTTGTGTTAACTTGGTGTGCCAGTTTTAAACAGTATATTGTATTATTTTTTGCAGATCAGAAAGGCCCGTGTAAAGTGTGCTGCAGAGATCACTTCCCCTGTCAAAAAGAAGCCACGTTTCAAAAATTTTTGCTTTGGGCTTGATGCAACACAAGAAAGTAGTTCTAGTAAATATCCCCGTGCAACAGTGTCTGATGAATTGATCGGAGACACTAAACCGGAGGTCTCTCCTCAAGGTACACAAGATTTTCTACTCCCACTTGAATCTCAACATTCCAGTGGTGACAATCCTTCTCAGCAGTGTGAATTAGAACGTTTTGGTGTAAGTGTCGATTCTGTTTCAGAAACGAATTGTTCTAGTTTTACTGAGTTGAAGGAAATTGACTTGAGTCATGCATCAGCTTTAAGTAACCTTGTTCGCAACACTCGTATTGATCCTGTGAGTGTCAATATGTGCAGATCTATGATTGATCCTGGTATAATTCATGATGATGATGAAAAGGGTCTAACGTTAGAAGCAGGTAGTGAAGAACATACTCCAAGTGATGTTGACTCTGATTTAAAGACTCCTCCTCGAGGTAGCCCAGTTGTGCAGCTAACTGACATCCGAAAGTTGCCTAAACCTGTTAGTTCTGAACTAGATGCAGAAAATCCAACTGGAACTGATGATTTGTGTGCCGAGCATCCCAGTCCGTCTGTTGAAAATATAGCATTTTCTTCAAATTTATCGGATGCCAGCAACCAGACTCTTACACTTCCTTCATCTGGCAATTCTCAGTCAAACAATTGTGATAGAAGACGTGGAAAGGACCTTGCCCCTCTCAAACTGAAGGTGTTAAAATATAAAGGAGAGCTACGAATGGTAAACGAGAATTATCAACTTGTGACATTTTGTAGGCAGTGTGAGAATTGCCTTCGTGTCGATGATTGCAATACATGCCGATTTTGCAGGTATATTGTTTGTTCAGTTTGATTTGAATTGATTGAACTGGGGTTCGTTTTTATTGCTTATTTGTAAATCTGATTCTGTCATTTGTTTATTTCCTGTCAGAACATTGTTCGCAAGTATGCAATGGGGCTTTAATTAAGGAGACGATAGTGAGGCAGCCTCGGGCCTGTTCAGAAAAACTCATGTGTGAGGTGATTTGCAAGTGTGATAGACCCGACGCGTGCGACACGTGCGATCAGCCTACATTGAATCTTTTTCACAGTATCGGCCTCTCGCTGCCTTGGACACACACAGTTTTCAGGGTTTTTCGAACATATTTCACGATCCATTTATTGCATTTTTGTCATTTTTGGTGCGAAAGTCTACAGTAGTTATAGTATGCAATATGTGTCACATCTGGGGAAACTCTTATTTGGCTTGGCCATGGTCATTTTTGTCCAAAGAAGCCATTTTTAGGTTTTTTTCAAAATATTTGAAGATCCATTCATTGCTTAGTAGTGTTATTTTGTGTGAAACTTAAGGGCAATGGTAGGTAGTCCTGTTATGGGCCATGTATCTCACCTCAGAGAACTCTTGTTTGGCTTGTGCGTGGCACTCAGTGTCCAAAAATAATTATTTTTTAGTTATTTTGGTAGGAACCTCCCTAGACCCAGCTAACTAGTTAAAAGAATCTATTGATTGTGAATTGCATAAGGTATTCCACAAATATACTTCAGTTGTCCGGACATCGACAGCATATCATGATAAGATCATCACATTCATTTTCTTAGATTGTAAGCGGAAAGAAGGCGTCGCTCTTGGTAAAGCTACAGCTCCTGTCATAACTTTGAGTAGCTTTGACCTCCATTTTGAATAAAGCTCTAAAGTGAGCTGATTGGTTGATTTCTCTGACTCTTTCCTCCACTAATTAGTCAGACGCGAACCAACATTCATAGAAGCTCATTTTCAGCTTTATAGAATAGAGTTGCAGAGTATCGGGAGTGTCTTCTATTCTTGACTCCCACGATGTAGTACATGTCAAGCAACCCAAGTGAATGACATGTGTCCGCTGTAGATCATACTCCAGATAACAACTTAGTTCTTTTTTCCATTTAAAAACAATGGCCAGTTTGCAACAATGGTCTTTACTTGCAGCAGACATGACTACTTCAGCAAACCATCAAATATCTCGCCTATCAATCTAATTTCTCAATGCATTCTTTTGCATTCAATGCGGACTCCAGATTATTCAAGAGATCTATTGCATGGGACGATTATCTGTGTTGTTATTTCTTTATGACCATATCTGGGTGTAATATGTTGCTCATAGCGTTACAATGAATCCTTCTAATATTCAGTTACTAGGGAACACCATAGAACCTTAAAAACGGTCCTGTATGACGTCACTGATCAAAATTGAGAATCATAGGTGCAGTGTAAGTCAACATTGCAGATGAACCACTGCAGCTTTTTTGCTCAAACAAAAAACAGTGTTCATGTTTTTGTAAGATCTACCACCATGTGGAATTTGGTTTTAGAGCATTATATTGCTTTAAATTTGTGAGAGGAGTCCACTGATTTCGTGACTTGTTAATTTTATTTGGTTTTGGTATTTATTTGCTGACTTCTAAGCTCATTCTTGCTTTCTCTATTGACTTTTCAATCACGTGACCATGACTCATAAGAAGCAGAGCATGAAAAGCATTATTGTTTATTATCTGTTAAGGTTTAAGACTGAAATGCTGAGAGAAGTTAAAAAATCCATAAATGTGCAGGTTTTATGTTGCTTGCTACTTCATCTTGTTTTCTGTTATAAAACGAATTATGCAGTTTTTAGGCAATGGGCCTTGATACCCTCTCTGCGCACCATGTATGAAAATAGAGTAAAATTTGATTCTTCATCTTATTATTTTGGTTGGTGATAAATGAGTTATGAACATCTTTCGTATTTCTTTCATATTTTTAGAGACACAGGAAGTGCATCAAGAATTCTATGTTGCTAGTAAGCTTTCATTTAATTGTTCATTTTTATGGGTTTATGTCAATCCAAAATAATTTGAAATCCGTCGTTGAGAAAGCGTCAAACTTTTCTTTTTAATTTTAATGTTAAATCTTTTCTTGTTTTGAGTAAAACATGAAAGTGGGGTAATTTGGTGTTTTCGTTATTTTTGAGAAAATTTTTTGGAGAGCAGGAGCTGACTTCAGCAATATTTTTTGGGTACCCATCTGAGACAATATGGCTTTTCTTTGAGTACGAGCAAGAAGAGCTATTTATTGCTAGTGAAGATTAGGAGTGTGCTGAAGATAACATAGACTTTTGCAAAGGCAGCCTGTATCCTATGTTCATGATTGGTCAAACTAACTTGGTTGTGTTAGAGCAAATGGATTCTGTTGCAACTGCTATTGGGATTGAATTAGATCACAATCCTTTTTATCTTTTATGAGTTTGTGCACAATAGGTCAACTTCAAATTTGTACTTGTGAAGCGCATAATAACACTTTAGTTCCGTTGACTAAATCAAACTTGCCCAATGCAGTCCTTTGTTGTATTTTATCAATGGGTTTGTTATCTTGGGGCATATAACACTACAGTTTATTTGTTTGCTCATGTTTATACCAGTTTGTTGCGCAGTTTTGAGTATAAAAGAAGGCTCTTAACCCTAGATGGGGGAGGGGGTGGGCGTGGAGTAAATTTACCCCCCCCCCAGTCCAATTTTTTATTTTTAATGCTAAGCCAAAAAGGTTGAAGAGCTGCCACTTTGGCAGCTCTTGGGCTTTTATTGGAATTATAGTAGAGACTCCCAGGCCCAATTTCGAGGTTACTCCCATAGGGGGTCCGGAGGTATGACCTAATTGTGGAAGGCTACCAATGGCAAAATTTGTCAAAAATCGTGGTTTTTGATCATTTTTGCTAGAATTTTCATACAGGTACAGCAAAAATGGCTGTTTAAACACGTAAAACATTTTCGTTTTGGGTCGCTTTAGGAACAGTTTTGATTCAAAAAATCAAAAAAAAAATTGAACATTTTTGTCCGAAAATCTGGGTGACGTCACAAAATGCTGACGGTAAAAAATAAGTGATCTCATCAGTAATTTTTTATGTCTCATGACAGCCTAAAGGAAGTACTATGTTTCTGGTAAGTTTTACCCACATTGGCGCTCATTAACAGGTAACATGACTTGCCTACTTGACTACTGCGACATAACAAAGGAGCCGCTCAGAAACCAAATTCCACCGCTTATTCTTGCACGTAAATGAGGGAGAAGTACCAAACTTTGGTCCTACAGATTGTTTGGTCTGCATATTACACACATTTGAAATTTGCAGACCGGCCAAACACTTTCCCATAGAAACAATACAAAAAAATTTAATTTGGCGAAAAATGCTTGGCAATTGAAATTTTCTGACAGAAAGTGATTATTAATGCTGGAAACGTTGCATTTTAATGGTAGCGCAAGTAAAAAAGCACTATTTCTTCCGATATGTGAATTTTTTAAGCCCCCCAAAATCAAATTAGATGTTTTCTAGAAGAGCTCATTGAAGGCAATCATTTATGCCCAAGATCATTGAAAGCGGTTGAACAGAAGTGAAATAAGAGCCAAAACCCTGAAAATTTGGCAAACAAATGGCTTATCCCGTGTCAGAAAATGGCCATGTGACACCCCCCTGTTATGCAAACAATGACCAAATTTGCACCAAAAGATGTGCAACTAAATTCTGTTCATACTTGCAAAAGTTTGCGGCCATAGTTTTAGCTGTTTTTTAGCAGTAAAAAGTATTGGACGAGGGGGATGTTGAACCGTTAATTAAGGTACATTTTACTGGGGGTGGGGGATAATTTTACCCCCTGTGCCATAAGCATACATCAAAATGTGCGTACCAAATAGGGTTAAGGTGAGTTATTTGAGGAAAAATAGCAATGTGCCAGTATGTGCGAGTGCTATTACGAGAAAAGGCCTGATGTTTTGATCGTGGTGCTGAAATTGTATTATATGATGTACAAATTCTGTAAAGATGCCCAAAAAACCCTTTTAGTACCTTTCAGAAGATGCTTGGTGAATTTATCTTGAAGACTGTATTTTTTGGCAAAGAATTTCTGGCGAAAGGTAATGTGGAAATTAGATAATCCATTTTTGGTCACCCTCTAAGCTCTGTAGAAAAGATGAAACATGCTCATGATATCAAAGGTTTTGTCAAGCAATCATTGTGCTCTCATAGCATACAAGCTATGTTTGCAGTCTTTTATTTCTTTCTGTTTTTTTGTTCTATTAGATAGTTTGGATGTTTTTTTCTTATTGTTAAGCTTCCCCTTTTATTTTTCTGCTTTTTCAGCAAGAAGCGCTGCTTGGCTCCCTTATTTGGTGAAGTTATTGACAAGGCGAAAATAA
>JAOBRC010712005.1:0-10133 GCA_027575255.1 Scolionema suvaense | reverse complement strand
TGCTTTCCGGTAGTGATGTTAGCTGATTACTGTGAACATCCAAATTCTTCAAGTTCGTGAGACGTGAGATGCTTTCCGGTAGTGATGTTAGCTGATTACTGTGAACATCCAAATTCTTCAAGTTCGTGAGACGTGAGATGCTTTCCTGTAATGATGTTAGCTGATTGCTGTGAACAATTAAAGTCTTCAAGTTCGTGAGACGTGAGATGCTTTCCGGTAGTAATGTCAACTGATTACTGTGAGCACTTAGCACATTCAAGTTGGTGAGATGTGCGATACTTTCCGGTAGTGAGGTCAATCGATTATAACTGACATTTAAATTCTTCAAGTTCGTGAGAGACAGGACATGTGATGGAAGTATTGCAATCTGACCAGAATAAAGGACATCTCCACTCATTACAAGCTCCGTGCATGTTAATTTCGCAACTTGTTCAGGAATATAGGTTGTATTATCGGTCCGGATTTCCACAACATCAGCTTTATACATTTCATTCCATTCCTTTGTATTCTCATTATGTGGAAATCCATTTCGTTTATAATTAGATCTTGGTTTTGCTGATAACACATTCTGCTTCTCACTCGATGATTCACACATTTCATTGGCGTCATGAGGAACTTCATCTCCTTTACTAACAGTTTCTGGTTCTGCTGATAAAACATTCCGGTTCCTGGAGGCCAATCCACTCATGTCAATATATCAATCTAAAACTGTTTCACATTCTCCCCAGTAAAAGCACAAGGATTATAATTTTTATTTTGCTTGTAAACAAAAAATTCCGATCCATGATGAAGTATCGATGCTGTCAATAAAACTGAACTCTGCTCGATTACAAAGAGCCTTCTGTTTCAAAACTGTCTTTAAAAATTGATTATGCTGATGTTGTGAAGATTCAGGCACGGTAAGAAAGCAGATTTATGTTGGTATTTTGCTGCAAACTCCTTTCTGAAATAAAAAGGAAACAAAGTTCAACTAGTTTCAGAGGAATAGGGCGCAGACTAGAAAACGCGTTCAAAAAATTGGTAAAAAATTGTATCAGAAGAATAAAGCTCTAACCCAGGGAGAATTTACTTATGAGCATGAACAGGCAAATCTACAATTCTGGCGTTTTGAAATCTACCTACTTACTATCTAAGAGGCTAATAAGTGCACACGTAATTATACAGGTTGCATTTCCAGTTCATTCTGTTTTAAAAATACAATTCAACCTTGTTAAGGACAGTTAAGACTGGTTCCAATTGCGGCGTAAGGCTTAGCTTTGCTAGTTGACAAGGCTTGGCTTGGCTATGGCAAGGTGGTTCCGATTGCAGGATAAGCGTCGTAAATTTCTCTTTGATTGAGGTTTGCTTCTTAGCTTTAAACTTCATATACCACGAGGGCGTTCTCTGAAATAGCGGAAAAGGAGCAGCGGAGCAGTCCTTTGGAATTACATTACTACGGGAAATTAACGAATCATGAAATTAATGCGTTTTGGAATACATTTTGGAAGCATAAAATTAACGTGGTTTTACAAAAATATAAATTGCAGGTGCACGAAGTTAACGCAGATTAGGGAACAAATAGAATAAAAAGCATTTTTGAAACGTTCTTTTGTTCATTCGTTATGCAAAAGGGTTAAATTCTGAATTTAGAAAATCTAGTGTTTATGGAGGTCAACAACAATGGATTTCAGTAGTTTACTGTTTATCTAGAGAAGAAATCAGTGATAACTATTTGCTTACAAGTAATATCAGAATCTTTTTTTATATTGCGATTTAAGTCCATTGCGTCAGAATAATATAAGGCACACATAAATATTAAATATTTAAAACGATAAGAACTCAAATTATCAGGAAAACCTTTCAAAGTTTAATTACGATGCCAGAGAATTCGAATTATGGAGAAAAACATCTCTAAGGGACAAAAAAGCCCGTTCGAGTTAAGGGAACATTCGAGTTATAGAGGGTCGAGTTGTAGAGGTTTTTTTACAAGAGTTTAATAGGAAATTTTCATGGTGCCAACGAATTTGTTCGGGTTAAGGAGACACTCTAGTTATAGAGGTTCGATTAATGGAGACTCTACTGTATTTCATCTTTCCCGCAAAAGTTTTTTTTCCCGTGAAAATATTTGCAAAGGCCGATTCGGCTTGGCTGATCCGCGAAAGTTTCTTCCTGCTTAAGTTTCTGACCTTAAAGTATTACTGAATATCTCACATCCTTCTCTTGAAATAGAGTGCGAAAAGTGGTTTGATTCCATAAATATGCCTACCACTGATTTACCAGTGGCTCTTAGTGGAAATGATACGAAAGCGAAAAAAGGAAAAAAAAGAAATAACCTCCAGAAAACAGAAACTTCAACTTCAAAAGCAAATCATTTCAAGAGCAGTTACTCCTCCTATTTAAATCTACTGTCTCTTAAAGAGCTCACTGTTATGTAGAGTATATTTAAAAAATTTCATCTATCATATGTAAGTTGTGTGAAAATGTATCTATTAGAATTGTGTTTACTTCATTCACGATCAGCAGCTATTTCTCTCCCAAAGACAAGCTATAAAAATCACTCAAGTCTCATGTTGTTTACAAATTTATTTGTGCTGGGTTTAGTATATCGGATTGACTTTCCGTCCTTTATGGACCAGAGTGATAGAGTATCTATCAGGTAAGAACTGTGTAACCGCTATATCTCAACACCGTGACTATAATCTAGCTTGAAGGGAATTTGTAATAGATAGCAGCACTTTCGAATGTGACTTAAAGATTAAGGAAACATATCACATCATCACAAGCTATCCAAACCTCAGCATTCACGTAAAGCATGAAAATATTTCAGTATTAGTTTGGTTATTTTGGTTCTAATGTTTAACTTCCGTTTTTTTTCAATATTTGATTAGTATTAACTGCTTTCATTTTACTGTATACCTTAAGGGGATAAATTTTTGCGTGGACGTAATTTTGCGAGTCAAATTTTTGGGGCCTTTTGCGTGGATTTAATTTTGCGAACAAGAGATTTGTAGAGAATTTGCATTGAAGTAATTTAGCGAATGAGCTTCAACGAAAGAAGTAGAGGAGGTTATTGACATACGCATATAGAGAAAGAATGAGTCCGAGCAAATTGGTATCGATTAACGATCGAAAAATTAGTTGTATTTGCTTTATGTCAGCTTTTGACATCATTTTGATAAATTTTGCGTAGATCTAATTTTGCGGATTTAGTAGAAATTCGCAAAACTCGCAAAAATTAATCCACGCAAAAAAAAAAATTCCCTTAAAGTAGTTTTGGTCTGCTTATTTGTCTGATTTCTTCTTCATGTTATTGTGTTTATGCTCCCGACTGGTTGACCTGTAAGCAGTTCACATTTCCCCTTAATGGTTTGCAGATTGTCACCATATAATTTGTTGAACAATTAGTTTATGAGCATTGCTACTATTAAAGTTTCGGAACTATATGAACTTTGAGATTTACTGTTTGCTGACTCCTTGATTGGTCTCTAATTGCTTTATATTGTCACTGTGACTTTTTCTGTAATTAGACTTGATATGAATTCATATGACTTCAGTTTGTGACAATAATTTTTCCGAATTACGTAGTTTTGGTTTGCTGTTGTTCAAGTAAGTTTTGCATGAGTAGTGCATGAATATGACTGAGGATGCAGTCGAAACATGAGAAGTGTTGTTATTTGTCTCAAGTATATCACTAGTCTTGTACTGTTAAGACCACTTATAACAGCATACTTGAAATTTATGCTAATCTAGCACTTAGCTTAATAATCACCATCATGCAATGCAAGTGCAAGAAGAACATTAAAACTAATTTTAACGACATCAACAAGTCTTCTCCTTAAACACAAAAAAATTAACTTGGTGCAAGTTAGGTTACATTTTGATTTAAAAAAGTACTTCTCTTGCATCATCAATTTCATATATAGACACCCCATAAAAACACCATATCCCCAAAAGCATCTAAATCATTGAAAATCTCCAAAACACTCCCATCCAACGAACAGGTCCGCACAGAATTGTTTAACGTGGTCGCCTGGTAAAAAAAATGGCAAATTGTGGAAAATTTATTGCATTTTGGATTTTGGTTGATCTTAGTTCAAATTTTACTTTAGAATTCGATTATTTGCAGAATCACTACTGCCTCACAAATACCTAAAAAGTTCAACTTTATGAGGTATGGTAGACGCTGTGTTGACAGGTTTGCTGGAATGTACCCCTTCATATCCTCTGTATTGAATTGCGACTGACTGATGTAATGAATGTCGGCGACAAACGACCAACTAGGGGATATCGACATAGAGCTTTAGCCAGAGTTCTTCATTTTTTTAAAAGTTTTTCTGAAAAATATTGACTAATACTAGTTCCCGTTTTGCATTTTTTGTAATGAGCTCCCCGGCCTGAATCAGCCCCCCCTCTCAAATGAGCGCCCCCTCTGAAAAGTAGAAAATTAAATGAGCGGCCGGTGCTAATTCAGATAATTACCGTATATGAATCATGTCCTATTTATGCAGGCAAAAATAATCTGAGTCATCTGCCCTTTCTTCTCTGCTTTGGACACTGCCTGCAAGTTCTAGAGTAGGCCCTGTTCATAGTACGACCTCGTTATACAACTTCTAACGACGCATGAAACATGTGTAAGACGCGACAACCTTAACCCTATTAACACTACGCCCCGAAACTTACGATGTGCACTGGGGGGGGTGTGTGGGGGAGTACACCTAATTTCTGAACAAAGCATGGCCAAAATGTGAAATTTGGCACAAAAGCACAGAAATATGTTTAGTTTCAGAAAATGGCCCTCAAGCCCGCTAAAAAGTCCAAATGTTGCTGACGTCAACAAAAGTGTTCGCCTTGCTGTGCGAAATTTCGAAAAAATTTTCCCAAATTTCAACGGACGATGAAATCTGAACCACTGATGCTTTTATCTTCAAATTTGCTCAAAATTACTCCTAATAATGACTACTTGCAATTAGGATAGCCTTTTTAAGTTACTTTTGCGATCTTCACAGTTTTCTAACAAATTTTGGTCAAAATTTGGGTAAAAATGGGTCCAGTTACCTGAGGGAATGTCTCGGAAAAGTTTGAAAATGATCTTACTGTATCCTATAGCCTATAAAATTATGTTGAAAGTCACCAAGGCTTTTCCGTTCAGGAAATATCGTAAAAAGTGTACCTATGTTGAAATAGGGTCAATTAAACTGACAAATTTTTCTCGTGCAGTAAATTGCAACATATTGCTGTCTGCATTGATTTAGTCAATCCTTAGATCAATTTTCGTCCGTTTTAAAAGGTATTACCTTCCGACCACTATATGGAAAAACTTTTCACTGAGAATCAATGTCAACAACTGATTTCAATCAATAATGTTGCCACTGATAAGTCCTGGAATATTTCTTTACACCAGAAAGCAAGACTTATTGCCCTGAACTATTCATGATAAGAGTAAGTAGACAACCAAACTGCAGGACACCATATGGATGGAAGTATAAGTGTTCGCACATTTTGATTCCAATCTTGTCGCTGACGTTAAATTGGTTCGTTCTTTTTCAGGCTGCATATTTTTATGGTGAATGTATAAAGCTAAAAAGGAAGTTTCAAATCCAATGTTGAAAATATTATCCTACGTAGTAAGATTAAGTGCAAATTGTGTTTGCACATATACCGCTCGCCCGTGACATTTTTGATTTCACAGTTTTTTCTCGGATATGTGCTGCATTTTATAGTCATATGCAGTTTGTTGGCACATTTTTATCTATTTATATGATTGCCAAATTGCTTTTGGAATAATAGGGTTTTTGATAAATGCATTTTGGTTTAGGGGACGTTGAGAAAATACTCCAAGCACAGACGTAGCTAGATGTCGCGATTTCACGTGAAAGCAAAACGCGATACCGAGTATAGCTGATCAAGGCACTACAAATTAATTTATGATACTTTATGATTACTTTAATGTAAGCCATTGATTCAAGAACTCAATAATTGCAATGAAGCAGAAGGCATTGCATTCAGCTTTCTTGAGTAGAATACTGGGCTAAATAAAAATTCATTGATAGCTGATGCCATGCATTTTTGCTATGAAAGGATCCTGCAGCTTATATGCCAGTCAACGTAATTTCGAATTCCCATAGCGGTCATTGTTCTTGAATCTCTGGAGATCTTCATTACTGTTTACCTCATACTGTCTCACCAAATATGACCCATGAACTTTATACACTTCAAACGCCTGAATTCCATTAGATAGTTATACGATACTGTACTAATGTCTGTAAAAACGGATTATTTTTTGGCTAATTTGGCCTTTTTCTCAGTTTGGCGAAAATGGCAAATGGCTGTTACGGCGCGCATTCTCACAAGAGAACCATTTGAAATTCGGCGTGAAGATATAAATGCTGAGTGTTCTGAAATTCACAGGTTTTTGATCGGTAAATGACATTGGTGTCCATCATTCGGTAATTTATGCCGAATCGATCAAAAAAGGCTTATGAAATTGGAAAATATGAAAGAAATAAGCAAAACTTCTGTGTTAGAACACTCTTACACGCACTGTCGAAATTTCAGCTCTATACATTAGGCGGTTCCCAAATTATCATCCTGGCTGTGGCGCGCATAATTATCACTATGACACTAATTAATTATGCACATTATTAATTCTGGAACCCGAAAATCTTTTCTTCTGCGTTGTTTGATAGACTCTATCAGACAATACCAAAACGTGATGCACAACATTGTTTAAAAAGGTTTTTCATTTTTTACCAGGCGACCACCTTAATCCCCACAGAACCTCTACCAAAGTCTAAGTACTCTTCAATGTATTGAATTTGACTTCAAGTCACGAAATTTGAATTCTAAAAGATTTGCTACATTATTAAAGGGCAGGATCCGATGCAGAAACGCCTAAAACTATTACATGAGCAAAAGCAAGCAACATACTCATATTCAAAGACGCAGCGAAAACTGCATGGCTTCATTCTCAGTTCTCACAGCGACTTGACCTTTCACAGAGTCGTCTTGTTGGAGAAACTAATGCATTTCACAGACTGCACAACATGTAGATCAACGAAGGCCGAACAATAGAAGAGGGCGATATTGATGAGATTTTATTAGAATTACTGTTCCAGAAATAGCTGCTACGTTTTGTTATGAGTTTGGAAGCTCTCATACCCGGGCAGAACATTTTTGAAGAACCAGCGTGTTGGGTCAGCGAAGATAATCTTTTTTGCACCAGTGAGGCAGACACAACGAAATTCAGAGGTGGATGGAAAAACTATGATATCTTGGTAAAAGCATGCACCATTTATCACTAGGGACCTGAGAAAGGCACGATATCGTAAAACCATGCTTGAATGTATGAAAATTTAGACCTAAAGGAGATGAGGGATAACAAACATTTTTGGGCAACAATTAAACCTTTGTCGAACAATAAAACGAAGTGTTGTAGTAAAATGTTGTAAAATATTGAATGCTGATCAAGAAATTGCCGACAAATTCAACGAGTTCTTCATCGATGTTATTAGAACATTACAGATTGATAAGCCTTCTTATCAATTGACCGATGCTGATCATATGGATGACCCGACAATCAAGGCCATAACAATATTTGAAAATCACCCTAGCACCGAAAAATCTCAGAATGTCTGCGTTGTGAAAACCTCTCTTTCCACCGTTTTGTTCTCAACCTGTTCGCAGGAAACAGTGAAGAAAGAAATGCAGCTGCTTAAGGCAATAACCTTTGGCAACATTAAACCCAAAATTCTTAAGGGTACTATTGAACTTTGTTCACCTGTGTTAACGGATATCTTAAACAGTTGAATTTCTTCCGCCAGTTTCCATCAGAACTAAAACTTGCTGATGTGATGCCTGTACATAAAAAGAAAGAAACCATTTATGTAGAATAATATAGACCCGTTAGCGTGTCGCCAGTTGCATCAAACGCTTTCGAGCGAATCCTACACAGTCAGATCTCACTGTATATAAATCGTCACGTATCCCCTTTCTTATGTGGCTTTAGAAAAGGATATAATACACAACACGCACTTTTAATTCTTCTCGAAAGATGGCGCAAAGCTCTAGATAATAAAGATTTTGTTGGAACAGTATTTATGGATCTGACACCCTCAATCACCAACTGATGATTGCAAAGTTACATGCATATGGTTTTGATATCTCTTCTTGTCGTTTAATTCATTACTATTTGATAAATAGATGGCAGCGCACAAAGATAAATACTTCGTTTAGGAGCTGGTCCGAATTGCTTATTGGAGTTCCACAGGGTTCTGTTTTAGGGCCTGTATCGTTCAAAATATACCTGAATGATTTTTCCCTCTTTATTTCACAATCTTTCATTCGTAACTTTGCTGATGATGCTTTCTTGTATTGTTGTAACATGGATCTCTCAAGTGTAGTTAAAACACTTAAATGTGGTAGCTTAATTTCCATGAGATGGTTTTCAGATAACAAGATGAAGTTAAATGAAGAGAAATGCCATTTACTTGTTCTCTCCGAGTGGGCTTCCTATCAGCTTTGTCTTAATACGTTTGTCCATGATTGTAGCAAGGCAAATATCCTTAGAACTTTTTTCTATTCTAACAATAACATAAGATTATATAAGGCCGAGCTCTCGAATATCTAGGGTCAACTCAAATACAATATACTTAAAAAAACAACAGGACGTGTTGTGGCAAGTGTACTTCATGCTATTGGAAATTGAATCAAAGCATGAATTCGGTTGACCCATCTTCTCGAATTGTAGATTCGTTCTCTGCTCATTGCTTCACTATCAATCTGTGCTAGGTTTTACTGAGCCCCTACCCGTCTTAACCTTTAGGGATCTTGCGCTTACCAATTGCATACGGTGGGATTCAAACCCTTCAGTTCTGAGGAGCCCAAAAGAGCTTAAGTCTTACAGTATTGCTGAAGTTCTCTCCAATCATGATTGTTTAAGTATTTGGTGATCATTAAGGGGACAGAACTGTTTGTCCGGTATTTCAGTATCATAACAATACGATGCAGCTCATGGAAATTGAGAAAGAACTGTAATACGGATCCAGAGCCATAAACGCGTTTTTTTTTATGTAAGAACAGTTTTTTGATAAAACAACCCTGAATTTTGCCTAAAAATTGCGAACAATTTAAAAAGAAGCCCAGCCTGATTTTCATCACAAAAGTGAAGATCAGAAACACAATTTTATAGTCAAGATGATCACATTTGTGACAAAAAGTGAAGACCAGAAACACAATTTTATCGTCAAGATGATCACATTTGTGACAAAATTAAGAGTTCATTCAGGATCAAATAAACTATCACTAACTTTCTTCGTTAACAGATCCTTCGTTCAGGAAGAAAAACAAACCATTTTGTGCTTGAGATGGCCATAATTCAAGTTAGTATCGTTTGTTATCTAGAACACATTATGGACAATTGATGCCAAAAATCTTAAAAAAGATAAAAACGGGCCTCAGCTTAAATTTCCTGCTTCTCGATAAAAGAAAGAGTGTAATTCGTGATATGTGACCCAATCAGCGATTTTAAAGGTTTCTTAATTTTAAACGCATCAGAGATTGATCTTAAACGCGTTTAAACCAGCATTTATTACATAAAGGTGGTTTATTTAGAACATAAACGCTGTACGTTTAGAACATTAACGTAGTCCGGTTAAAACATAAACGTAGTCCATGTAAAGTCTAAACGCGGTTCATTTAAATCTAAACGCGATCTGTTTAAGGTATAGCCGCAGTCTGTTTAAAATCTAAATGCAGCCCGTTTAAACTCTAAACGTATGGCGTTATATTGTCACATTTAGTCAGATATTTCTAATTAATGTTTCTCAATTAGAATTAAGCCTTTAAATATGACAATATAACGCCAAGCTAACTCACCTGAAGGCTTAATTTCAATCAAGGTGAGTTAATCAGAATTATGTCCTTGTCCATTGTCGTTCCGAAGAAATTGATCTTAATATGATTCAAGGTGCGTTGATTGCTATTATGGCTGATAGAATGAAGGGGCGATCGCGTCAGATCGATTTCGAATCATTTATTGCGTTCGAAATTATACTCGCGTGATGGGGGTGTTGCGGACCATTTACGTTTCCCGACCGTATTCGTACCAGAACGAATACGGTCGGGCTAATCTGGAACGTACGAAACTGGTCGGACCG
>JAOBRC010711894.1:0-10397 GCA_027575255.1 Scolionema suvaense | reverse complement strand
ACAACATAAACAACTGCACCTAGCAACATCACTTGTGGGACATGAACCATGTATACATAAAACATGTTCACTTTACATCTCTGACATCATGAACGGTTTATCGATTTTTTGTCAGTTTTGGTGTGATTCATTGGGGCCTCTCTACAAATGTTATTATGAACCATGTGCCTTGTCTCAGGAAATCTTGTTAGGCTTGCGGGTGGCAATTTAGTCAGAAAATGCCAATTATCAGGTTTTTGTCCAAATATGTCAAGAATGGTTTGTCTTTTCGTTTGACCCATGCTTTATATTTTGGGAATAATTATGTTATTCTTCAGCATGCGGGTCAATAATGGCTGTTTTAGTGTTCTTTCATTGTTTCAAGAAACTCTTGATTACGTTTTTGTGATTTGTCCTGCAAATGTTATGGCTTATGCGTTATTCTCTTCTTTGATCTGACGTGGGGATTTAATTAAGTTTGTGGGAGTCCACTAATTATATGACTTGTTTATAAAAGTTTGACCTGAGTTCTGCTGGGGAAAAAAATTTGTCTATTTTGTAGAGCTGTCCACCAATTTGAGTGTCTGTTAATTGGAGATTATACTATACGACCAGATCGAAACCTCGGAAATGATAAATTTCTAGAAATTTTTAACTTTGATGCACCTGATGCAAAGTGTTCTTTAATATAAACTAAGAGTACAACATTAGCATACAGGGAGTAGTATAATGCCCAGAAAGGCCAAAACTCAACTTCCGCGTTTTCATTTTCCGAAGTTTCGGTTTGAGTATAGGCTCAGATCGAAACTTCGGAAATGGTAAATCTCGGAAATTTTCAATTTTGATGCAACTGAGCCTAAGTCTTCTTTAATATAAACTAAGAGTACAGCATTAGCATACAGGGAGCAGTATCATGCCCAGAAAGGCCATAACTCAACTTCCACGTATTCATTTTCCGAAGTTTCGGTTTGAGCATAGCCTCAGATCGGAACTTCGGAAATGATAAATATCGGAAATTTTTAATTTTGATACACCTGAAACAAAGTCTTGCTAATATGAAAGATAAATCACATATAGCATACCGGGAGCAGCACAATACTCAGAAAGACCATGACTCATTTTCTGGGTTGTCATTTTCAGTTTGAGTATAGGCTCAGATCAAAACTTCGGAAAAGGTAACTGTCGGAAAGCATGAACTTTGTTTCTATTGCTTTGAGAATGTATGAACAAGGAAGTTAACCCTACAAGGGCCGGGATGTTTGGATATTAAATAATCGGGGGGAGGGGGGTTTGGCTGGTAGGCCCGCCCACCATAAAATCCACAAAACTTAATCAATCATCAATATGCATGAAGTTAGTATGCAAAACATTTCACAGGTGGTGTCATTGTGATGAAGTCATCATTTTTCCATATATGGTCATTTTTGACCATGTTTTCAAAAAGTGTCAAAATTTTAGTGAAAAAGGAGCAAAATTGCTAGAAACCTTTTATTTTGTACTTAGTATAGGGTATTTTACCATAACATAGTTAAAAATCCAGGTTTCAGGAACTTTCTTAAATTTTTCACTGTCCGGACATGCCAAATGTGGAGAGCAATAGATGACGTCGCGCCCAAAATAGTAAAAAATTGAAAATTTTTTCGACACCATCCGATTCCTCCTAAGAAGATAGGAAAAGTCACGAAGTTTCAGTGCTGTACGTTATGTTGTTCAAGAGATACAAAACCAAGTTTATAGCCGCGGTCCTAGTAGCCCCCCCTCCCCCGCCTGTGTAGGGTTAAAATTACAGGAATCACAACGCGTTCAGCCCACCTGGCAGACAGCATTGTGCTGCCATTAAAATCGGCAGCGCTTTCATCTGGATCTGCAAGACAAATTACTGCAGAAGTGCTACTTAATTATGCAAGACTCTTGAGTTAATGTAAAAAAATTATAACAGAGCTTCTTATGCCAGCACTCAGAAAACTCGGTATTCCTCCAAAACCGCTGTGCTGATGCCTGTTGCTATGGTAGCGTAGCAATACTATATGGTAGCGCAGCAATACTATAATAATTTGTGATCGATCGGTATATAGTTGGTATAATTAGCACAACGAACACTGACGAAAAAGGGTAATATCAAGTATTTCTTAAGAGGTATGGCTCGGGGAAATAAAAATTTCCAAAATTTCTAGGATCGTAGAATACTGGCCGACTAGAAATTGAAGAAAAGAGATTGTGACCTTCCAGGTGGTGTAATTAGCTCAGCGCAGCCCGAAGTATATGCAAAGATATGCCAGTAGGAATATCGCTGCATATTGCGCCAACTACTGTAACCGATCGCTCTCACCAGCGTGTGCCATTTGAAAGCTTAGGACAAATAGTGTTTGAATGTGTTTTGATTAGACGAAAGCTAGAAACATAAGCGATTACTGTTGAAATTGTTCTGAAAGTTACAGTACGCATCTAAGACATGTTGAGACAAGCGAGCACTCATAAACTGCTGGTTTTTTTTTTCTACGACAGTGAAGTTCATAAGAACGTTCGCAGGGATATAAGGCTATGCCTTAATTAGTAATTCAGGACTTCACCAAATGAGCAAACCAGAAAATACAGCAAATGAGGCGATGTCTGAGACATTTCCTGGCCCCCTAGTACTTGATGAATAGGCTATTGTGATCTCTTGCAGCTACTGCGTGGCTGAAGTGCACTTGTCTCTCTCTCTTTCTCCCTTGGCTGGCATGTGTGTGTTCGCGACAAGTGATGTCCACTGTGACTACTTTGTAGTTGAGACAAGCGATAAATAAAGAGAGACTATTCTAGTCTAGTGCAAGGTGGATTAAAGATTCCAACAAAGGTATCAGTGACGTGGAATGAGCCAGAAAATTTGTCAATTTTAATGGCTAAAGTGAAAGAAGCTGAGTATCCCCTGAACGGAGAGTGTATTGATGAATCCATATATATTTTAAAAGAAATAGTGATTGAGAAAGACGAACTTGACGACGAAGTGGTGGAATTTCAAGTGGAAAAAGTTGATAACAATAGTAATGATAATTTTTAGTGCGAGAAATTCAATTCACGTTGATTAATGTACTGCGTTATTTTTGTGTAATAAGGTAGGTGCCATCGAAGGAAATTAATTGTATTAATTGATCGATGGAAGTTGGATCGTGGTGTTTTAATTTTAGAGAGTGTGCCGTGCTTGTTTTCTGCTGACCATGGTTTGATAGGCTAATGGTAATCCACGGAAACGGATGCCAAAATGAAAACTGATGATCACATTGAAATAATTCTGCTCCAGGGCGTAATGCAAGTAAATTTGAAAGTGATGAGGGAGGACATGTTGGAAAATCAATAAACTTGAATAGGATGATGATGGGATTAAGAGCTTGGGGTTGCACCGTTTCTTACTTTGTCTTATTGTATCCTTTCCTTTATGCTAAGAAATTAATTCGCTGAGTTCTTTTTATCATTAAAGGTACACTCAAGGAATACTTATCTCTCTCACTGACGAGGTTTTCCCATGCGCAAGCTGTCATGTTAAAATATACTTGCGTATTGTTTCAAGATCAAAACATGCGAAATAAACGCGAAACCTTAGAACGTTCCGTAAAATTGAAAATTAAAGTTTCTCTTTTCAACTTTCGTTTGCATCGTTACTAAAGCAAATATTGTTAGTGTTGTTCATAACTTTATAATGAAACCATACCTTGGATTATATTTTTTGCTCCTAGTTTTTGGCAGTTTTAGGCTCGCGTTCTTTTGCGGTTTCCACTCGTTTTCAAGTTTATGCCCATGGTGCAGCATGATCATACCCCCGTGTTCAGATGAGCAGAATATATGGAACAATTTCGAGCATCATCTGAAACTACATAATATTTGTTTAAAGTGCTGATTCCTTGCGTAATTGTTTTATTTCAATTTTCCTTTGGAAGAGCGATGGACCAAGGAGTCTAAACATTTTTAGTGACCTGTTATAGTTTCCGTTTTCGTTTCTGTTTCCGTGGATTACCATAAGCTGGTTTGATATGGGTCAGTTGTAGGCCATGTTAGTGAAACTTATTGCTATGGATTTAGACTTGGACCCAAGAATATACTTATATGATGTTGTATGGCTAAAACTTCATAAATCATGCAAACTGACTATTTTTGAAAACATTCAAAGTTGTTCGTTGTTTGCCTGAGTATCCAGAATCATCAATTTTTGCATTGTAAAAAGGACAAAAGCATTTGTCTAAACAAAACTTAATATTCCCGAAAGCTCATGTTCATGCTATTTTTTCAACATACTATTTGGCGCGGGTCCGGGGGGGACAGGGGGGTGGTACCACCGAAATTTCCTCAGACATCGTTTAAGCTAATATTTGTTGCTGAGGGGGGTTAATGGGTGTGGCAACCACCTGTTTCTGAGGGCTCAGTGGGTCATTGAGAATTTACTGACCAGTCTATAAGTACCAAAATAATTGGTAAATTCACTGTCTGTTTTCGGCAATTGTTTTCTATCGCCTATTGGCAAGCTATATCCCAATTTGGTTGTATTTGTGTAAGGTTAAGCTATTTTTTTAAAATATTTTTTAATTTTGTTAAATACAGCCATTTCTATTAAATTCATGACTTTAAAGGGGTATAATTTACAGACCAGACGGTCAATGAACGTGAAACTTGTCATGTGATCTTCTATTATGATTATGAATAGGTGTACCAAGTTTCATTCCTTTAGCTATAGTGGAAGTATGTTTTCCCGAGGGGGGGTGGTACCACCCCCTGTCCACTCCATGGGTAACAAAATATGTGTCCCCGCGGACTGTTAAGCCCAGTCACTTGCCAGTCTCCATCGCACTCTACGCTTTTATTGGATCTTATATTTCCACGCTACGACCCTGACTGGCAAGTACCTTATCTGTGCTCCCAGTGAATCCAACCAATCAGGCGCTTGTCACTGGCCTCACCAGAAATGGACTACAGTATATGTGACGTCAATTTTTACATTTGGTTATGTATCCAGTGAATTGGCATATGAGTTTCTTTCTGCAAGCTCGGCAGAATTGCTTTGAAAGTCGTCAAGAGATCAGGTGAGCTACCACTAAGCTCTTTTCTCGGCTAGTCTGCACTGAGGATATATTAGCCCAATCACTCACCAGCCTCTGTCGCACACATTTGTATTGGGACTTTCATATTACCACACTACGACCACCTAGTGCCAAGTTATCTGCGCTTTAAATCTAGAGTGCAGTCAGGCAGTGAATCCAACCAATCAGAAGCTTGTCAATAAGACTACATGTGATGATGCATCAATTTTCACGTTGGGTTATAATATGCGTCCAGGTGAATTTGTACATGAGTTCTTTTCTGCGAGCTCGGCTGAATCACATTGAAATGGTTGAAAGAAGAGGTTAGGGCTAGGCTACACTGAGGAACAAATTGCAGATGGCAGGGAGAACAGGTTATGGCTAGACTAGACTAGACGATCTTTAGTTTTATTTTGTCCCTTTCATGTAGCCATCTGCTTAAAATTTCTTTTTTCTTATCTTGTAACTAAGTTTCTTTTTGGGTATTATAACACATTCAGGAGTTATATACCATTGTTTGGTAAAATAAGTATAACATTTAGTCTATTCTTCCTGGGCTATTTTCTGTACATTGGTTTGGCGATGGAAAGGGGGCAGTGTTGAAACTACCTCCCCTGGTTAAAGTCTAAACCAAAGCTGCTGTGAAACTGAAGAAACTTGGACTGAAAATAGACCGGGATATGCAGTTTCTAAAAACAGGAAACATTTTGTCCTACTGAGCACATGTTTTATGACGTCAGTAGTTTTACTTCAGAATTGATGAAAGCGTAGGAAATCCGGAACAGTGATAAAATCTGAACCGTAGTGGATTATTCAGAATTCTCTAGTTTGGTAGAATTCCGTATTTATAGGGCTTTCAAGAAAACTTTGAGTTGGTAGCTCATGAAAAGTAAAATAATTTTTCTTGTAAAAAAACAAAATACAAAGTACCTATTTTCTTGTGATAAGGTACGATGGGAGTTTCTGCTGCTCATCTTCAGTCACGTGAGATAATTTTGAACAGAGGGGCTGAAATTTGGCAAAAACATGTAGATATAAATTTCAATCACAATTCTTTAAACTATTTAGCAGTTTGTCTTGGAGGGAAGGGATTTTATTTACCCCCTCCCCCATGAGGAGCAAGGTTATTGCTTTCAGCTGCAACTACGCATGCTCCATAAACAAGCAAAATGGAAAGAACCTTGCCAAATCCTACTACGTGTCTTCTGTCACGATAAAGGAGCAATAATTTCACACTCGACTCGGTTATCGATTTCGCCATAAAGAATATCATTATTGAAATCTATTTCCGTAGCTGTGACCAACAGTACCGATTTCTCGAGATGAGAGCGTGAATGGTAGATGAGAATCGTGGGTCCCGTTGAATGAAGTTCGTTCCATATAACTTGCGACTGATCTTCCGAGCTTTGCTTATTAACAGTCTCTTCGGGTTTATGGTTAGGGTTAGCAAAATAGGTATTCCACACAACGGGCTATGTAACAAGCACTTGGCCGGCGACAGAATCACACACTCACGCTACAATCAACTAACTATTGAGTAAGCAATATCCAGACTAAATCGAGAATATCTTAACGATCGTGTGTAGCTAGTCATAGCAATATTAGTGGTTTTTTTTTTAACTTTGGTCATGTATACGAGGACGTATGAAGACAGCAGATGACAGCTGGATGCGGTCTTTATCTATCATCGTGGGCAGGCAGTTTTTACCCCATTTGTGAAACTAACCCCCCCCCCCCATTTTGAGCAATCCCTCCATTTATGATTTTATGCGTATCCCCCACCCCTACCACCGCACCTGGTACTTCCATTCCAGCTGAAGAAATCAGTGTCCTCTCGATATCGTACTTAAGCTCGAAGCTCCCAGAGGGTTAAGAGTAAGAAGTGTACATTATTGCCTTACAGTGACCAATTATCCATGGGATTTTTAGTAAAGCAATTATGTGAGCTGTCATTGATTTCACTTTTATTCATTCCATGTTTCCTTTGTTATATAATATTGCTGATTGCTGCTAAGGCAGAACACTCTGTCCCCCATTTATAAGTATATCGAGTAAGCGATATCCCCATGAATGCCAAGCCCCCATTAATCCAAGATTTTTTTTACCCCCCCCCCCCCTTTATGTTATTTTCTGGAAGTCCATAACCCCCTCCCATTTGCAAAAAGGGACAATGCCCACTATGGCTGGATCTCGTCTTTGAATATTTGGCGCATTCATGAAATTTGTAAACAATCTTCGTTTTGGTACTCTCGCTGATTCAATATTTCACAATCAGGCAGTCGGATAGTAAGTCTGAGTAATTGAGGAAATGCACCGAAGCGATCCCAGCAATAGCTGAAGTCACGCTGAGACGTGGGACGAGTGACGAGTTAGTTTTTAATTTATTTTTAAAATTTTTTTTCACGGTGTGACCTGTTCAATGAGTGAAAGTGGGCCTAGACAGGGCTATTCTCACGTGTCAGTGCGACTGAGCGAATTCTGTGGAAAAGTTGTTTGCTTGTGCGAATCTCACTTTAAAATTCCAGCCAATTTTCAGACAAAAAAATGCATTTCAGACAAAAGGCATTGCTGGAGTGTTGCTACCCAAAAATCTATCTACATATCTATCTGTCTGGCTATCTCTCATAGTCATAAACATATCCTTCTATCGGGCTGGAAGGCCAGGTAGCACGAGACAAAACGAGAACACAGAATGTAAAATTGCAACCGTGAAACGTATTCAAGAGATGTATTAGTGAAAGCATATATTGAGCAAAAACTGTCACATTCAAATCTCAACCAATGGAAAAACTTTCAAACAGATAAGAAATCTAAACCCTTTCAGGTTTTACCCTGCCTAAGAAATGCAAAACGCAAACATGCAATATGGCTGCCATCATAATCTTTGCGGACAAACAGTTGCCTCATGCTTATTGATTCAAAAAGCTATTAAAAATAAATATTCGTGTTCATGCACATTAGTTGGGATACTGTCAGACAGGACGTATTCATTTAGGATAGAGTTATATCAGCATAAGAAAAGGCAGGGCGAAATGACTTTATAGAGATGCACTCAACTTTATTTGGAATCAGCACCGTTCAGAACAGATTTTATGTGCTGTCAAGTAACACAATTTGAACCACATCAAACTGATGACAGCAGTGCATGAGAAAAAGTTATCAAAAATTTATTGTGGATGTGCCTCGGCATTGTTTTGTCTTGTTTTCGAAATCAGCGTTGGAGGGCTTTTGATTTCCCACATCAGCTACAATAGAAAGAGAGGAGAGAGGTAATACACAAGTACAGGATTTTTCTTAGAAGTATCCAGTCAAAGTTTGTTCCTCAGTGGCAAAGTAGCACCTGACAAATAGTGGTAGCAGACCATTATTTTTCAAAACTATTTTCTTTCCTTTGAACACGCAAAGTTCTTTCTACAGAGGAACACCCCACATAATTTTTTTGGACTCCTGTTTTAGTGGAAGAGTCCTAGAAAATGAAGTCTGTCTGTCACCAACACATTTATGCGGATAACCTTTATGGATTTATTCACAGGTGTAAACCTGACTTGAACAAACAAGTCAAACATTTGTCGCTTCGCATCTACATTTAATTCTTTGTCTTCTCTCTCTTAATTAACTATTCTCACCTTTGCTTCCCTTAGTATATCCCTCCTCTCTTAATCAGATTTAACTTGTAAACAGTTTCCATTTATATTGCCTTTCTTGGTGTGCAATAGTTGTCACCTAGTGTACAGATTTTATGAACTGTTGATACTGTAGGATGTAGCAAAACATGTATGACATTAAAGAGTTTTCTCCTTTCTTAGGATAACTGGTGGATATGTTTTGCCAGCCTCTAAGTATTTTTTGCTGGTCTTTGTCGTCCTCATCCCCTGCGATCCGGCCCAGCAGTCTTTTTAATGATCTACACTATTACTTTTTTCCGAATATTTCAAAATAAATGGTTCATTAGTTTTTTGTTATTTGTTGGTGTGAATCTTTTTAGCAACTTTGCACGTGTTATGAACCATGTGTGTGAGCAAAATCACGTTCGACTTAAGGGTGGCAGTTTGCGTCCAACATGGCTATCTTCAAGGTTTTTTCCAACTTAGTTGAAAGTGGTTCATCAACCTTTTTTTTACTTAGAGTGTAAGTGGATGAGGCAACCCTGTGTATATGTTCTGAAACATGTGATTTGTGATCAGAACAGACATGTGACACGTCTGAAAGTTATCTGGGCTTTTTCCGTGTGGGTAAAAAATGTTTCATTCAATTTTGGTACTTTTGTTCTGAATCATCGGGACAGCATACGTTATGACCCATTCATCATACAGGGTGGCCTACAGCTACAGCTTTTCTTGAAAAGTGTGTGAAATGTCCTGGAATTTTCATTGTCTCAAACACCCTTCCGAATATCTGTCAAGATACTTTCCATGAAGAGGGACCAATACAGTATAATGTCCAATTAGTGGACACCATTGGGGAAAAGAAATTTGTCTGCTAATTGGAGATATCGGCTAATTCAAAACTTTTTTGTGCGAGTTTGACCCAAATTTCGCCAGGGAACAGAGCAGAAATTTGTCCGTTAATTGGAGCTGTCCGCCAATTATAGTGTCTGTTTTAATTGGAGATTATACTGTACCTCTATTGGTACATTCTCCATAGCTTATGTACTATTGCGCCAATTTTAAATCCAGTGGGGTTGATAAATAGGGCTCATTCTACAACGTTATCTGTGAAATGTTCCGTTGTTGGATCTGCAAAATACGTTGCAGACAGATTGGCTGATGTACATACCTTGATGTTGTGAAGGTTTGTATATTTTTCACTAATGTGGTGGAAAGGAAAGTGTGCTTATGCAAGGGTAATGGAGCATGATGAAAATAATAGAAATTGAACGGAAATATACTACAACCTTGGTCTAGGAAGAATACTGTATCTCGGAAGTCATGTGCTTAAATTGTACGTCCAGAAAGGTCTGAAATTTGTCTGAAATATTGATAAAAAATCGTCCGAAATTATTTTGTCCGAAAATTTTTGGTCCAAAATTTTTTGCACTTAATGCAGACTAATTAATGCAAATTGTACATTTCTGTTTTAAGATTCCCCAATTTAATGGCAGGAGGTAGCACATAAGCTAAGTCAAAGCAGACTAGAGTGATAGCCTCACAGGTTATATGCAAAAAATTGAACTGCCCTCGTTTAACGATCCGCGGGGACACATACTTTGTTACCCATGGAGTGGACAGGGGGAGGGGTGGTACCACCCCCCCTCGGGAAAACATACTTCCACTATAGCTAAAGGAATGAAACGTGGTACACCTATTCACAATCATAATGGAAGGTCACATGACAAGTTTCACGTTCATTGACCGTCTGGTCTGTAAATTA
>JAOBRC010711783.1:0-10397 GCA_027575255.1 Scolionema suvaense | reverse complement strand
AAAGCTGTGCCAGACGTGTGACAGCTCCTGAGGACCTAGAAGGCAATCATGGTGTATCGCGACACGGCCCTTGGAGTATATGAGGTTCTTGATTAGAGGCCATCAAGATGAAGCTTTAGAAGACATGAATGTTCAACTTCTTTCTGTTCAAGAAAAGAACTTTCAATATCCCGAATACACTCTTCTGTTTGTGAGAAAAATCAACCTGCATGATCTAGATGTATTAGCAGATAATAGATTTTTTTGGCACAGGTTGCACTGCGTAGGTTCTCGAATAAGGAACACGGCGATCTGTGATCTCATACCAGACAAATAGAAATTAAAAGAAAAGCTAAAGAGAATTGAGATTGGGAGTATTGCGAAACGTACACATTGTCTTTGGCTTCAGGCCTGTAAATAGTGGCAGACATTGGACATTTGACCGGCTTTATCTCCAAAACTCACGCAAATGTCAGGCATGAGGGTCCCTTTGCCGGACAATTTTGTCTGGCATACTTATTTTCTGCATTTTGCAATTGTCCAACATGTATGAGGAATGTCCAACATCAGACGCGAATGTCCGAAGCGTTTCATTCGTACCATTCAAATTCTACTGCTTTTCCGAACTGCACAGCTTACAAACAACTGCCAGAAGGAGCAATTAAATGCTTGCAGATTGATCAAAAGAATCGATCATATCTGCCATTCAATCTCACATGTCAAAGGATCATGCTGCAATCACTTATACACACGTCTTTCTAGACTCATGCAATACCTGATGAATTACAACAGCTTTTCGTGGTGTTGCAATTGCGATGTGACAGAAGACGTTCATGCTTGATACTCACAGGAAGTGTTTTGTGTTAAAGAATATTACTGTCTCAAATGTGTCGCTTGGTTGATTATCAAAGCATTGCTATGGAAGTAAAGATGTTATTCAATTGAGCGAATGATTTCAGGGCAATATATTTGGTCTTCTACCTTCCACCTGCTTGAATAATACATTCTTCTATTATTCTTCAGCGAGTAGTTGACCTGTGCGAAGGTGAGCTGCATGGCCGTAAATGTGCATGCGCATGACTATGACTTACATGATGGTGAATGTGCGGCATGAGCTCTAGTACGCCGGTCAGTCATGACCGTTATCGCTCACGATCTTATTTACAGGCCTGGGCTTGCATTTATCTAGATTCGCTCAGATTTGACCCTTTTGCTCTTGTCCGTCTTAGCCCTGCGGTGGCATAAAAATGAGGAAAAATTGCCATTTGGGCAGCTGGAGGCCTTGAAAACGTTCCAAACCCCAGACAATCACTCAATACAAGCGAAGAAATGATCCTAGGAAGATTTAAGCAAAATTCAGACTCAGTAAAAAAATTTCAAAATTTTCATGAAAATTTCCCTGAAATTTCACCCTGCCTAATGTATGATGACATCATTAAAAAATTGATGATGACAGCAAAATATTTTTGCATTTGTGACCCTCCATGCGAAAACCCACCATTCTCAACTTAAGTGGTTTGCAACGTTAGGAAACAGACACAAATTGCCCTTGTCCACTTACCAAATACAATAGCAGCAATCAGTGAAACGGTAGCACTAAGAGCATCGCAGGTCCATTGTCTTCAGATACTTGAGCTCAATTAACAAAACATTGTTTGTGAAGTCAATTTTATTTGGCATCAGTTCGAGAAGCTCCTTGTAGGTTTCCATTGTTCTTGAAACGTTGGGCAACGTTTTGAAAGATTCAGAAATGATCAGAAACGTTTGAAAATGATCTGAATCGCCTGGAAACGATCGTCTGAAACGACTAGAAACGTTCTGGAACTATCTGAAGCAAAATAGTGGGTTATAGCAGACAAAAAGTGTGATAGTAGGGTGATTTATTGCATGAAAAAAAATCGAAAATTTAGTAGGCTATAGCAGGCCAAAAATTTAAGAATACACTGAATTCTTATATTAAGAAAATTCAAAGTTCTGTGGGTTATAGAAGCCCAAACGTTTAGCATAATGGTGAAATCCTGTATTAAACAAATTGAAGATTTAGTAGGTTACAACAGGCCAGAAGTTGGAGAATACGTTAATTCTTGCAGTAAAAAAGTTCAAACTTTATCTGGCTATGGCTGGCCAAATGTTCAAGAATACGGGGATATCTTATATTAAAAAATATTGAAGTTCAGTTGGTTACAGACAGCCACAAGTTCGAGAATATGATGAATTCTTGCATTGAAAAAATTCAAAGATCAGTGGGTCATAGAAGGGCAAAAGTTCGACATGAAGTTGAAATCTTGCATTAAAAAATTCCAAAATTCGGTAGGTTACAACAGGCCAAAAGTTCGAGAATACAGTGAAATTTTGCATTACAAAAAGTCTTACTTCAGTAGGTTATGGCTGGCCAAAAGTTTGAGCCTGCTATGAAATCTTCCATCAAAAAACTTAAAAAATTAGTGCGTTGTAGAACGCGAAAAGTTCTTCATAACAGTGAAATATTGCATTAAAAAAATTGAAAAATTTAGTAGGTTACAACTGGCCAAAAGTTCTAGGACATGGATAATTCTTGCAGTAAACGGGAAAGTCAACATTTCGGCAGAATTCTTTCTTACTTGCCTTACTATTAAAACGCAACGTTTTTGTATTGTTTCCTATGGAAAAGTATATTGCTTGTCTAAATATTTAAAATGTGTATAATTTTCATATCAGACCACCTGTGGGACCAAAATTTGGTACTTCTCCCTCATTTATGAGCAAGAACAAGGGTCCAAATTTCTGACACACTTTTTTTGCAAGCAATGCTTTATAAGCATCACAAGTGTTCTATTCTATTTTACTTTTTATCTTATGCGTGCTTAGTTCACGTATGCATACAGTGTTAAAGACAAGGAAATATTTAATTGTAATTAAATCTGGTTTGTTCTATGTTGTGTTATGATTACAGGTTTGAATGAAGGAGATATTTATTAGTTAGTAGTTGCTTCGTTCTTTTACAGAAGATGATCAAGTGTCAAGTTTTCATAAAAAATTGCATTACACACGAGACAATAAAAAACACCATTTGTGTAGACTTCCATATAATTTACACACTCCCTATATCCGGATACCAGAAGTACTGTCTTGCTGCAACTAAACACGTAACAGTGTAGAACAAAAGTCTCAGCTATATACCACCAAATGGTTGAATGTTGTTTCTGACATTGTCGGTTTTAAAATCAATGGAATAAAGACGATGAAAAACACATATTTTATTGGTAATCTTCAAGCATAATTTTGCCGTCATCAGCAACCGGGAGTCCTTGTGTAAATTTGTCCACAAGTTAGGCCATGCTGTATAGGAGAGAAAAATACAATCCTTTAAGATAGGATAAGACATAAAAACAGCGAACATCGTGATTGCATGCTTTTCAATAGCAATAAAGTCACACGAAGACGGTTTGTGCACAGGGAAGGTGGCATGTACGGGAACCTCTTGGCATGCCCCACCAAGCTTATCTTTGCGTGATTGTTAAAAGCGTATGTAAAGTGATGATAAGTGGGTCATAGGGACCCGTCGGTGCTAAATAACCCACATAAATAAAGAAGTGGGGTGTGAGGTATTTTTCAGTCTTATATTAGAAAAATGTACAGCTCTCCAATAACAAATGTTCAAATTTTTTTTACTCCGTTGCAGTTTGACCAACTAATTATCTTATCCTTTGCTACTGGTAGTCTCTTGAGTTAAAAAAGCAGCAGTGCGCATGCGTGTGCAATGTGATGTAAACTGATGGCAGACAGCATTTTTGACAACCAAGACGCGGTTTACGCTTCAACCTCAGGATTTATGACTCACACAAGTATTCAATCCCAAAGCTTTCATTCCTGTAATAGCAATACGTTTCAGAATTGTATAAGAGAAACATCCCCAACGTTTGTCCCAGTAAACAATGGTACAAATTTGATGATGCGGTCCTCAAATTACACAAGACTGATAGCATCGTCTCAAGATGGCAGATTGACTGTGAGTGAAAGATCGGCGAAGTTGGACGAAGTTGGGGTCAGTCTTTCTGTGATATGTGACTGCGGGACTATTGCTGAAAACGGAGCCGTTTGAGTTATTGGATTACTTTCCTTGTTACTCTAAGATACAGACAAATGTTTTGAATCGTCAGCAAATCGTACGGGGATTTCTACGCAGGTTAGTTGAAGTAGCTCGGTACTAAACGCACCCTGGTACCTTGTTGTCAGCCTAAGTTTCAGCTTGGTCAAGCAACAGCCGCAAATCTTGAGGCATCTTTCCAAGCTGCTTCTCTCTAAAGCGCATATGCTTAATACGCTTAATTGCGTCGTTTTACAAAACAATTTAAACGGTTTGAAGCGGTCTGAAATGCTCCGATTGCATGAAACGGTCCGAAACGCAAGGAAAGGTTTCGAAACAGAATCAATTAGTTCGCCCTTTGTTTTACTATTGTTTCATAGAGTGTTATGAAATGTTTAGAAATGTTCAGGAGTAAGGCAATCGGTGGCTTTTCGCGTGGAGGGTCACATTTTTTGTTTCCTAGATAGTGATCTATCATCGTACACCATGTGATGTACATTGCACAAAAAGCCCATATGCTGTAAGGTTTTAATGTCTTCAAGTAAAAACGCTAATTGTTTCTGGTTTCATACTCCAGTGAAACATCCTTACATCTCGACAAGCTACAATAACTATCAAACATTTCGCAGACCTAACTGGTACAACTCAAAGCTTGAAAACTGTTGCATATTTTCCACGTAGGGTCTTCAAAATTGAACAGATTTTTGATGTGAATTCTGGTTCTGAAATCCCCATTTGCGTTCAGTTTTGGCTGACTCTGGCTTTCCAGTTTTCTTCATCAAAAGTCATATCTTTCATTTAAAATTGGTCTTATGCCCTTCTACTTTATGATGGCGGATGACAACTAACAATTGAAAATTTGTTTTAATATACTAGGAATGTGTTTTGCTGTTGTCGCAGCAGGGAGCATTAAAATCGTATGCGACAACTTGTCAATGCGTATACTTTTAGCGCTATTGTGCCGCTGATCTGTTGAGAAATGGTTTGTTCATTTAGCCCTGCTTTATTGACAGGGAGGGGGAGGGGTAAATTTGCCCCCTCGTTTGTAGGCACTAAACTTAAACATGAAATTGGGTGCGAAATTTGTTGATGTAAACAAAAGTTGTCGAACTAGGTTCTCTGAAAATTTTTATTGCTGGATGAGCAGATTGACAGAAGTTATGAGACTTTTGTTGAAGATACAGTACATGGCACTGTCGCAGTAACATAAAGTTTCTGAAACGGTGGCGGAATGACGCACGAGAATTTCACAAGAAATTCACGAGCGGTTCACGAATGGCTCACGAACAGCTCACGAACGGCTCACGAACGGCTCACGAACGGCTTACAGGATTCAATCGCAGCGGAAGATTTTTTAATTGTATTTCGGATAATTCTGTATGTGGAACTTTCCTTAATTGTTTCTCGCAAGCTTTCGTAAGTTCCGATTTTAATCGGAGCATTCTGATATTCACAAAGGGATCTTAATTGAATTCCGTTTAGAGCAGTTTCAAATACACTAAGGAATTCGGCAATGCTACCGCTTTCTGTCATTATTACGCCTTCCTTATGATATTAATAATGTTTTTTACTTCCTTGCGATGTTGTCCTCTTTTTTTGGTTCTTACGGCCTTCTTAGCATGTTAATGTTTCAGTTCTTTCAGTCAATTTCAGTCTTTGCGGCTTTCTTGTTAATGTTCTGTATTTCTTATGGCCTTCTAAATGAGTTAATATTGCAGTTCTTACGGCTTTCTTTCGATGACATTTTATTATTTCCTACGGCTTTCTTAAGATGTTATTTTTATCAGTTCTTATGTCTTTCTTATGATGCTATTTTTCTCAGTTCTTACGGCTTTCTTCCGATGTTATTTTTTTCAGTTCTTACGGCTTTCGTACGATGGTATTTTTATCAGTTCTTATGCCTTTCTTACGATGTTCTTTTTTTCAGTTCGTATGGCTTTCGTATGATGTAATTTTTTTCAGTTCTTACGGCTTTCTTACAATGTTATTTTTTTTCAGTTTTTACAGCTTTTTTACGATGTTTTTTTTAGTTCTTATAGCTTTCTTACAATGTTATTTTTTTCAGTTCTTACGGCGTTCTTACGATGCTATTGTTTTCAGTTCTGACAGCTTTCTTACAATGTTGTTTTTTTCAGTTCTTACAGCTTTCTTACAATGTTATTTTTTTTCAGTTCTTGCAGCTTTCTTACGATGTTATTTTTGGCAGTTCTTATGGCTTTCGTACGATGTTATTTTTGTCAGTTCTTACGGCTTTCTTACAATGCTATTGTTTTCAGTCATGTTCTAATTACGAACATGACTCATTCATGTGCTATACGAAAAACTCACGTAAAAGACTGAAAAACTCTTAGGGGAGCCCATACCAATATGATATCGTGCGCTCATACATATGATATGCAGCTAAATATATAGGTTAGTCGTATGTCTTGCATTTTGACGCATTGTTCGAAGTATCAACTATTGCAGTTTGATGAAATAGTAAACGCTCTGCGCTTGCTGCGAGGAATCAGCAATTGAACAAACTACACTAGTCAAATTTCGGAACGTCAGGAATTGAAAGATTTTACCTCTGGTCAGTAGTGGTACAGTCCCTGGGCTAAAAAACCCCCTGTGGGGAAAAAACCGTGGGACCGTACCAATACGCTTTAGAAGTCCTTGTACCGCCTGCGCGCATTCTCCTATGAAACCGTGTGCCAAGACGAAATCCAGTTTCGCTTCCATTGGCGATTCTAGCTGCCTTCGACCTCGCCTTCTCACGTTTCTTGAGTGCGGCACTCTTCTTCGCAGCTTTTATTCTTCGTTGGTCCTCAGTGTCCGAGGCCAAATCGTCTGTAATGTACTCTCGTTAAAATTTGCCAAGGCAAGGGTTCGTAGATAGGCAAACCTCAAGTGGCATTAGGAAACGATTTCTACGTTTTATAGCCTCTCATCAGAATGGCCGACCAAGGCCTGAAGGAATTCAATCTCAAGACAGCACTGATCACCCCTGAGTGATTACTGTAACGCACATGAATTCATTTCTGACAGCTTGCTTACAATGTTGTTTATTTCAGTTCTGACAGCTTGCTTACAATATTATTTTGTTCAGTTCTTATGGCTTTCTTACAATGTTATTTTTTCTCAGTTCTTACGGCTTTCTTAGAATGTTATTTTTTTCAGTTCTTACAGCTTTTTTACGATGTTTTTTTCTCAGTTCTTATAGCTTTCTTACGATCAGACATGTGAAATTTCCGGGATTTCCCGGATTTCCGGGAAATCAGAGTATACATTGGAAAAAAAACGAAAAAAATCCGGGAAAAATGGTTAGCATGTTTGGCTATGCATGGAGAACCTCATCAGTTATCGATCGATTGATTATTCGAAGCAGCTGTACATCTGTCTGACAACTGTTCTGCTTCTGCCATGCCAGCAGAATGATGCTGCTCCGATCTCATCATCGCTTGCAAAGTGGTGTGGTTGTGTGTGAATTTATTCTCTGTCTGAGCAGGATTGTTAATGAAAACGATTGCAATAGAGTTTGAAGTGAAATTCTGGAGCGCAGCTACGACGGGTTTGAGTTTGGAAGTGCATTTTCCGGCGATCTGGGGAGGTATAAAGTCAAATTTTTCTCCTCGCCGCCAACCATGGTGGCGGCTCGGAGTGATGGTCAAATCAGCGAAACACTCAACAAAAGTTTTCCGGGAATTTCGTGACAAGCCACTCCCATGCCTGCCTCTTGAAAATTTGGCCCTATGAGAAATTTGTTCCTGATTCTTTCAATATACTGCACCAGAAATGTGTTTTCAATTCACATTTGTCATCGTTGTAACTTGCTGGTGATCTTTTTTGGTTACCTTTTGTTAGGTATCTGTGCCTATCATTTGTTTTTTGTATGACGTACCCGTTGTGAAAAAAGTAATAAAAGTACAGATATGGAAACTAAAGAAGAAATCAAAGAGAAAGAGTGAACAAAGCTTGGTAGGTGTGATGGCAATGCGAAATAAAAGAAAGAAGAAAGAGAGTAATAAAAGGAGGAAAACGATTGTTGAAGAGAAATTTAGTGGTGAAGAAGACGTGGAACTTAAGACGGAGAAAAAGAAGAATGTAAAAATCAAGAAAGTAGATAAAGGCGAAAAGGAAACGTTGGGTAAAAAGTGAAAGAAAGGAAAAGCAATTAGTATTGATCGCAGAGGAAGAGGAAGAGGAAGAAGAAGAGGTTTGTAAAGGTAAAAGACTTTCGAGTGATGAATGTGTTAACTGTTGTATTATAAAGATCTTATCAAAGTTTTCATGTTGATTGCGGTTAAAAATTTCCACAATGTATTGGGAATTTATGGACAAGTTCAATCATTCTGCTCACAGATGTGTTTCCGGAATATCTCTTTCTTTCATAATGAAATTTCTTATGTTTCTTATAGTTGATACAGCCTTAACTGCATTCAAGATTAATAAGTAGGATTTGATCATATTGATTTATTTCCTAACATTCCCAGTTACAGTTCGATTGTACTGATATGTTGTGTCAACAAAACATTCATTCCCTGTTATGTCAATGAGCCATTCATTAACTAGTAGGGTTTAGTTGTACTAATGAACAATAGCAAGCTAACCGTCATTTTTATCCGATGTTTTTACGGTTAACCACCATGTTAGTGGACACCAAGTCAAAGATTTATCCACTTGGTGGAAACGGTGCCGTAACGTGTTGTCCACCGACAGGTTTAGCTGGAATTTTTACGACTAGCGAATATTCTTTAAACGATATTTTTACAGGTGAGAATAATGGCTGTGCAGGGGACACCACCCACCTGTGTTATCTATTTGGTGGACACGCTGTAAGGCGATATTGTTTATTGCAAAAGTTTTCATTGGAAACATAACGATTAAGGAGAGATCAAAGGATGCCGCCGTGTTACACATTGCTGCAATCTAAAAATATTTAAGGACCATGTGAAATTTGCAACCAAGAAATGTTCCTTTTTTTCCCAACATAGCAAAATATATTGACACTTTCCTGAGTCTTAACACATTCTTGAGATATTACTGCTACTACCACGGGCTTGGTTGCTTATTTTTATAAAGAAAGGTGTATACAGGCTACTCGATGTACTGTGCACACATTTTTTATCAGCATCAGTAAAGTTTGACTCAGCCTGGTGATGCGTAGCAAATCTTCAAATAATAGGCTCAGTGACGCTTAGATGATAGCTGAAAATGCAGGGTGTAAAGCTACAAGGTAAAGGTGAGACTGAGCTAATGCTTAGGTGGTGCTTAAATTTAGCAAAGCTCAGCCTTTGATGCCTGTGAAAAAAGCGCGTATTTATCATAAGCGATGCTTGTAATGATTGGTGAAATGTTATTTGTGTATCTCAGGAATTTTCGGAGGAAGTTATACTAGCCAAGAATAGTGAGTGAGTGCTCTTTCTCAGAGTGTAGTTCGACAAATGGGAAAGTTACTCAAGCTGACTATCCAAGAAGAAGATAAACTGGGTGAATAAGTTTAATCAAATTTTAATAAATTTGCCTTTTCATGCAATATGTTCCCATCCATGAGGCAACATAATAATGAGCATATAGTACAAAATGCATGGGGAAATGGGGCTATCAACTTGTTCAAATGTCACTTCTACGTATAGATACCTACACTACCAGTAAAATTATAGTTTTTCAAACGGCTGAAAATTCTTCACTGAAAAAGTCTATGGAGGCTAGTAACGGTTAGCTGTTATTGATTACTGCTACAATTCTGCTGGTTACGTTTTGCTGGCTTAACTGATAAACGACGAAAATGATCTTAGCTGATATAACGCCAGTCAAGAAATTTAGCTGTAAAAATAGCAGCTGAAACTGAATGCTTCAGTATGTTTCATAAAAAGTTTAAAAAATGCCCCCAAAAAATCATTCCTGAAAAGGGCAGAGATTTGCTTCATAGCTGATTCTGCGGGGGAGTCTACCCTCAGACGTTAAACGCTCTGACTTCCACGTCAAGTTCATCGTCGTAGTCACATCCGCTTGTGGCTACCTTGTGTAGCCATTTCCCCTTACCCGTTTGGGTACACCAGGTTATAACTATGCATTACCTGTTGGGGTTTAATTGTACTGGTATGTTGCGTAAATGACCTATTGAAATCCTTGTTAAGCCTTTCTTTTACCGATATGCTTTGTCAATATAACATACATGCCTAGTAAGATAAAATTGATACTTTGTATGAATGATGCACTGATATTTTGTGTCAATGAATCACAGATAGTGTTTTATTTTACAAACAGGTTGTGTCATTGAGCCATGCAATGTTACACTGGGAAAGACTAGTGACGATGGGAAAGACCATTGACGATGGGAAAGACCATTGGATCAATGTGTTCATGCTGG
>JAOBRC010711672.1:0-10397 GCA_027575255.1 Scolionema suvaense | reverse complement strand
AAATAAATTTCAAGGATCCTGATGTTGAGATCTAATTTTACATGGAATCTGGGAATCCAATTATTCTCACGATTGCTGACAATAAAGAACAACAACGTTATAACATCAGTAACATCAGTATAGCACCCTTTAAAAAATTTACTTTTCCTTCATTCTATAAATATTTTTACACATAATGTTTTCGTGCATTCAATTTCAAATGTTCAGGTAAATTTTCCTGGTTAGCAGTTCCCTCTGGAAAGATTGCTGTTTTAATCTTTCCCTGCATTTCCCCTATTTGTATTCAATTTTCATTCCGTTGGAGCAAGTTCCTAGTAATAAACACCACACTCCATAATGCTGTAATAATAAGAAAGTGGGAATAAGTTTATCTGAGCGACTTTGCTTCAGTCGATAAAAGAAGAAATACAAAAAAGTGATCGTTACCGTATCCATGCACTCTTTCCTAAAAACAAGTTATTTGCATGCACAACAGAAACGTAGCATTTTCCTTCACCATATGAGCACTGACAACATGCAGTTAGTTCACTAAAAATCAACAGCTAATTATATGTCGTACCTCCGCAACGTAAAGTTAAGAACAGAAGTTGGAAATAACACCTAAGTTCTCCTCCTCAAGCAAACATGTTTACCCCACTGAAGAGTCAGAGCATACTATGGTCAGAGAGCAAGAGGCTACGCTCGCAAGAGGGCAGCTGTATCGTCGCGTGCAAGAAACACGGGAACAACGTCAGCAGCATTTGAAGAAGTGACTTTGGTCAAATATCGCTTGCTGGGCACAAGCAAAACGATTCACTCAATTAAGGGTAGCTATAAAGCAAGACCTAATTACTCCCCAAACTGTAATTCGATCTAATTTCACGTCAGAAAATATTGGCATAGCCTCAGGTCTATGTGAGACGGTGCTTGAGGAAGAGAATATTATGGTCAGTTCCAGTATTTTAAATTATAATTTTCGACGAACAAATATTCGCTGAATTTCTGTTCTTCTGCTTACCTGAATTACATAGGTCATCTGTTCAGCCATGGTTCAGCGTACTTCAACTGCAAGCTCTGTGCACCACATGACAAGTGAAGCGCGCCTCTCCGTGTAAAACAAAATGGCTTCTGTGTACTAGCGCTAGGAACCAGTCCCCTGCAATGCAGCGCGGGAAGTTTTAAATCGCAAAACAGGATTTTTTTACCCAGCGATGATATCAACAGTGGTTTCATTATCCCAAATCAGGAAAAACTATCCCAGAGAATCGCTCACGGGATATGAGTTTATCTGAATTGGGAAAAATTATCTCGGATTTCCTAAAATGGGAATTTCTGGGAAAATATTCACTCATTTTGAGATAAATAATCCTAGGCGGGAATTTGACTTCTTGCAGTGTACGGCCAAGACGAGAAAGAGTTTTCTCTCACTTTACTACATCTGTTATAAATTTAACAATGCAGCAACTTTAAAAGTTACAACAATGCAGCAAGCGGGTCAAACAATATTGCCTGTACACCCTAAAAATGGTCACTTTCAGTCAGAAAATATCCATGCCAAAGATAAGGGAGAATTATCCCAAAAAATACATAATTTCATAACTTCAACCTGTACCAGAAAAATTATACCAAAATAAAGAAAAAGTAAAATGTGTTTTAATATCCTCTAAATGAACATATTTTAACATAAAAAGCCCACACGTTCAATCAAGGATCATGGTGCCAAAGAAAGGAGACGTCTACTGATGGCTGACGAAAAACGAATTATCATAAAACAAAACACCCTAAGCTACTATGTTTCGTACCGAAGCATTAGCCACACACAAGGGCAAAAGATTGTTTCATATACTTCGTACTCAAGTATATCAAATATTCAGAAACGTCCGCACGACGAAGTCATCTCAAAAGTTTGTTTGCAAAAGACGATTTCTCGAATATTGATTCAGCGCAATGCACTTTCTTTGGGTCTTCATAACAACAAAAAGTTCAATACATGCGATATGTTAATTTTGGCGGCACTTTATTTCACAAAGTATTTGTGATTTAGAGATTCACAAAGAGATTCAAGAAGGTTTATCCAAAAAATTTCACAGGTTTTATTATCTTGTGAAAATCTCTGACGCAAAAGCAACCGTCTACGAATAAAGTATGACATATGATACACCGCTTTACTACAATTGCTATTTCGTTTCCTACCAAAATGAATAAAAATTAACGAATAGATCTTGAAACACTCCTACTACACCCTGAAAAGAACCATTTTCACATATATAAAGAACCAAGCCGAAGACAAATAAGAGTTCTCGGATAAAACACATCAGGTCCATGCATATCATAACTAATACTGCTAATATGTTTTGCATTTAAAATAGGATAGGATCAATGAACAGATGTTGAAAATGTTGTACAAGAACTGAAACTAGCATGTTTAGGGAATGAATATTAGCCACTTACAAGCCAAACAAGAATTTTTAAAGATGAAGCGTATGGGCCATTTGATGACATAAAAACATTTTTTTTACTAATTTGACACGCATACAGGACAAACAAGACTTTAACATAACAACAATAACAATTAAAACCAATTGAGCAGTTATGTATGAAAATGCATTGATGATCAATGGACGGACAGACAGACCCCATGCTATAGGACTCATTCCATCAAGAGCGAATACAAAGATTGACATCAAATGCCCAGTGGAGGTGGGCATCAACAAACAAAATCCACATACACAGAAAAATAAGTGTACATGTAACAGAACGCAGACGACAGTTTTACATGCGTCCTATACAAGCACTGATTAACAGCCTGAGAACAAAACCATACAGTAAGTGTTGCAGTAAGAAATTACATTCCAAAGATGCTTTGAGCTTTTTATCTCTTGTTTGAATACTGATATGGCGGATTGTGTGCTGATCAGACTCCATTTAAGGATTCTCAAGAATGACTGTTTGTTTCAGACAAGGCTAAAAAAAATCAATCATGCATTTTGTACTTTAGGTATCGATTTTTAATAAGTTGATACCTTCAGATGAATGAAGTTATTGGTTATGATTAATGAGCAGGAATAAAAATGCAACACTAAAATGTGAAACGTACTTTTGCGGATGAAGTTCAATGCTCAGTTAGCAAAATCAAAAAAAACTCACAATATCACATTTTAAGACTTATATCCTCTTATAGCCTTAATTTTCCAGTTCACAATCAGTGGAGAACGTGGAGCCAAATTCAGATCAGTTGTTTGATATAGATTTTAAAGCACAAAAATAATTCCATTGAACACAACAACACAGATTCCTGCATTGTACACAAATAGTAATCATCGCCTTTTACACAAGGAATTAATTTGCGGACATTGCATGTCTCTTCCCATTGCAGAAAACTGCAAACAGGTGTGTCTAAATATACACCACGCAGGAAATGATGGTCGTCAGATGACAGGACATATGGACACTGCCTTCAAACTGCATGATTAGTATAGTAAGTCCAAGCTAGCCCAGGTGCAGAGTTAGAACTCCATTTCGCTTTCGCAAGTCGTACAAAACAATTTTGAGAAAATTTGTTTTACAATACCATGTCCATGCAATTCCCTTTAACAGCAGTCACCAATTTATCTTCTCAGATACATCATGTGTATTGGAGCATTATCACTTTTCATGACACTTCAGTTGAAATTTAGAGAGCAAGATGCACAAAGTTGTCCCAGTAACCAGTACTGCACCACTTTTCTTCTTATCTGAAACACCTGGCAAATTGATGGCGGTCAGTCCTCTCTTCTGTACATGCAAAGCTGCCGAGAAATTTCTGAATCATATCTCAACCTTGAGGGGCTTGTGTGGCGTTCGAACCTATAACCCAATGAATTTGATCATGTCACCATAATACTTCCAGTGAATGGCACCAACAGCGCAGATCTCCAGCTGATTAGGCGAACGATCAATGAAAGTGTTGTTCAACCAACGTGGGTACTAGCACAATACTAAAACAAACGACATTTTCAACTAAGATATCATTTAACCTTACGGTATATGGGGGGGGGGGGGCAGATTCCACCCCCCTGATGGTTTTTTTGCGGTAAAATTTTTTGGGAGAAGCTACTTGCACGAATTTTGTTGACTGTACCTAAAATTTACCTGAACAACTTTTAAAACAAACCGCAAGTCGATACCTGCTATACTTGCTATACTTTAAGTTATAGGAAAATTCTGGAAGGCGATTGTGGCATAAAAATGAGGTAAAATTGATAAAAAACAAGGAAAATTGCCGTTTCTAGGAAGTTGGAAATCATTCAAAGCATGGGTAGAAATGGTCCTAGTAAGATTTAAATAAAATTCAGTCTCAATAAACAAATTTCAAAATTTCAAAATTTTCATGAAAATTTCTCTGAAATTTCACCCTACCTAATGTAGATATCCCCATCCCTCAAAAGAAAAAAATGGAAGGCACAGCTCACTTTGTAACTTTTTATCTGCTACCATAAATTATGAAAAACCGCTAACGTACTTGCGGATGCAGCACAAAATGTCTTACATGTGCTTCCCTTGTATCAGCACCTGATGCAAAAGTTGACCTGCATAAGTGTAAAATGACATAACGCACCTTGCCTGAGACTACAAATCATTTCCCATGAAACCCTTGCCAGATCTACGCTGATCTACTAAGACACACCATTCAACTCAATATGTGATTTAGGTAGGCTTGTCTGAATCTATGTGGTAAAAGCAACCACGAAAACTGCAGCAGTCTTTTAAAATTTTGGCTTGGCTTTGGTATTTGGCATGTAACGTTTGATATATAAAAAATCTTACTTTGAGATGAAAAAATAAACCTTGGAAAGACTAACTTGCATTGTACACAGTGGCACTTTTACACAGTTGAATATACTTCAGTCATGAATAGAACATATCATAGAAGCGTACAACTGCATAAATGCCAACACAGGAACATATATTAACTTCCTTCAAAAGTGCGGAAGGGAAGTTTCCAACAAAGCTCTGAAGTATTCTTGTGAAGAAGTGGAATGCGAGGTAATGCAAATGTATCAGAGTACTTGGTATTTTATAAGAACAAAATTTATAAGAACATAAGGCTTTGAGGAGTCAAGGCTTCGAAGTGAAAAATGTTTTTCCATATAGATAGGGTTCTCTGTATATTTCACTGCAAAAGACCCACTATTTAGCTGTCGTCTTAGTATCATGTTTTGCCAATCCTGGCTAAGTTTCCTTCGATTGAGCACCAAAACAGTGACAATAAGGGGCTTCTGTAATATTTACCTAAGAAAACATTCTTAGGCTTAATTCCGACCAAGTTAAGAACATCGGTACCTTCATCCAGAAAGGAAGGATCTTATAAAAAAAACATGCACTTTCCTACTGGAAGCGGTGCTAGAAACTCTATTTTTAACAAACATAGAAAACACATCAAAATACATCAGCAAAAACATCAGTCACAGCTCAAAATAAATAGTTTCCGATGTTAGAAGCAGCACATATAAAAGCTGCAAAAGATTCGGAAATCACAAGATTGAGTTGTTGACGAGTCATACACATCTAAATATAGTCATTACAAATAAGATGCATCAATTGTGGTTCTCATTCCCTCCATGTTGAACCTCGTTCACAAATCAATAAGTGCAAAGATGTTGTGGTATTGTCTTTTGGTAGTTCTGATGGTCAATGATCACCAGAAATAATGGAAGTTAAATAATTCCTCGTAGCATGCTGTCATTCACCTTGCCAAGGATAAATGTATTCACACAAACGTTGTGAAATAATGCCTAAGTAGCAATAAAGTTCGTTTCATATGGACGACATTTCTGTCTTGGGCCCTCACAACATCAACAATTTTTCCAGTAGGTATGGTTTTAAGACACTTGTATGTTCACATGAACAACGAATTCGTCAGAATAGTAACACTGATCAGCAAAGACGCAGCATTATGACACAACAAAATAATGTTCACATGGTCCCATCTCCATGTCGTTTGCTATGCATTTCTGTAGACGCTTTAACATTAGTGGTTGATATGATCGCTCTCTTATTAATAAGGATTCAAATGAAGCTGAACTTAGTGCGTTTCCTATTTAGCACTAAAATCAATACGGCAGTACTAGCTACCTATGTCCACCATCATTACAAATATATCAGCATAAGTCGAATCCTGAATACCTACTCCACCTTCCTAAAAGTAGCATTTTTTTGTGACTTACAGTGAACACATTCACAAAAAGCATTCAATGATGGTAGGGTCAGAGCTTGTGCCGGAAGGTGCAAAACAAGATCTAGCAATTCCCAACGTAATTAAAAATTGATTAGAACTGCAGAAATGACGGACAGCTAACTGATGGACGTCTATTTGAAAAAGGAAGACCATGTTTGAGATTGAGACAAGATTTGACACTGCTCGTGTTTGAGGTTTAAGGCTTCACTGTATCGACTATATTCCAAACTCTCCGCAAGTCAGGCACAGGTAATATATATACTGTATAATCGTAATGCTGAACGGCTGATGCAAATGGTCAGTAAAGTGAGAATAGATAATGAATATTGGAATAGCAGCAGTTCAGTAAGTAGCGTTGGTATAGCTACAATACACTTATGTTTTAGGGCGATCTAAGAGCAAGAGAAAAACTCCGTAGATAGACTAGACTCACCTGGCTCTAGGACATAATGCAGCTAGGCCTAGCTAGGGATATCCTTATACTTAGCTATAGGGACTGCAACGCGGAAGGCCCTTGTCTAGAAACCTGATAGCCGTCCATTCTTTTCTCTGTTGATAACATAGATAGCTATAGAATAACTCATGCTGGTGATCGAACGTCCTATGCCTAGAACAGCCAGAAGTCTACTCCCACTGCGCTTTCAGAGGATGGCGTTCCAGTTCGTGCTCCTTTTCTTTCGGCAAGGATGTCGAGCTTAATGCATCCATGGTAAAAAAAGGCAATGCCGGCACGTCCAATGGGCAGCTTCCTTAGTCCTCCATATCCATGTATGAATGCAAATATCTCAAACTCTGATTCAATCTTCACTGTGGTATGGCCTGCAGTCATCCAAACTGGCTTCATACCGCAGAGAATGGCGGTTTTCAACATGGCCGCTGAACACGCTGCTCTGAGAAGCCTGGTAACTACCCATAATGCAATAAAATTTCCCAAAACAAGAAAACGTTTTCCGAATAGGAATAGTCGGGAATCCCAAAACAGGAAATATCATCACAAAACATTTCTGTTTCCCAAAATGAAAAAATTGACTTTCCAATTTGGGAGAAATTTTCCCACTATCTCAAAACAGGAAAATTTTTCTCATTTTGGGAAAAATAATCCCGGCCCGGGAATCTTGCTTTTTGCAGTGTATGTATCAATTTCTTACGGTTCTCTCATACTATGAATTAAATTCTTACGGTGCTCGCATACTATGAATCAATTTCTTACAGAGCTCGCATACTATGACTTAAACAATGTCGTGCACTTGAAAATCTCTTTTGAGGATTCAACGGACAGAGATTTTCATTTCAACTTTTTGTGCATACCTTAGCCCTTTCCATTTTCACCTGCCTCTAATTTGCACCCCTTAAGGGACGAAAATTAAAGCGGGCGAATTACATAATTATTTGAAACGGAGGGGAGGGGGAAGAAAAAATTAAACGGAGGTGTAAAAGTTAAAAAATACCTTATAGTACTGTTAATTGACTTCTCTATTTTTTACTACATCAATAACCATTATGCCACATTATGCAGAATAGATGACCTAGTTCTACCATTAGATAGGCTTCAATCCAGATATTCTTGGTAGTGGGTATATTGTTGGTAAGATTAGAGAGCTCATTAGCAAGGAAATTGAATAGGATTTATTCAAAGGCATCTAAATAACGTTTTGTAACTCTATCCACACCAGGGGGAAGAAATGACCCTCCCTATCAAACGTTTTTGAATATCTTTTCAACGACTGTAGCAAGAGTGACTTTTCCTAGTGACTTCCTCTTTTTCAGGAGTATATTTCTGCGAAAAACGTTTTGGGGCAGGTGCCACGCGCAAAGCGTGATGGTGTCATTGTTATAGTACGGTGGATTAAATTAGACATGCCAAAAGAGAAAAATGACGAAGATAATTCTAAAATAAATCTTTGGAACAGTATACGATTATATTGATGGACTAAATGATAGAAAACTCCGTTTTCGAGCTGAAGTGTTTTGTTACCGTTACTTTTATTTTGGAAAATCGACATTTTTGACATTTTTTAATCATGTGATGTCATTTTCACGTATTTAATGAATAATTATGCCAACTTATTTATGTAATGAAATACTTTATGCTTGTCAAGTTTCATTAGGGCGCGCGTTTTAGCGGCCTCGTCATACATACTTGTACCAATTTTAAAGTCAATAGAGTGAATAGGGCATGGCCTATGGCATCATAAGTAAAGTGACCTATTGTCAGATCTGGGAAATAGTGTGAGTTAGAGAAAGTTGGTCGAAGTCGATTATTTTTTGAGAGAATGAAGAATATGTACATATTATTTTATGGGGGTTGATTCTGCACCCCCCCCCCTCGGGTTCTCAGACTTGTTTTTTATAGGCTTTTAGTTATAGACGTTTACGCATATCCTGACCAAATTTGGTGCAATTTGCTTTACTCGTTCCCGCGATATCATCCTTTGGTCACGTGACATGTGCTTTTTTGACACAAACTTCATAAAATAGCTGAAAGTGAAGAAGTTTGGGGACTTTGAGCCTATTTTCAGTCTTTTCTTATCTTTATGTTTAATTTAAAGTAATGGGTTTGCTAAATGTATTTTGATACAGGTTGACATATACAATCGAATGGACTGCTGCTCCGAACGACTCAGTAATATTCGAGTGTACATTCAAAGCTCCTTTAACGACGAACCAGGAACTTTGTGTGCTTCATACGGGGATTCCGCCTCTCAAAAGATTATTTCGCTGACATGCCACCACGCAGTATATGGACGTTACGTAAAGATCGTTCGGGAAGTGGAACAAGGAGAATTTTCTGTGTGCGAAGTAAAAGTATGGAGCGGATCTTGGAAAAGTAGTATGTTTCATTCTTCCTGTTCTTTGCATGTGGGACAGACTATACTAAGATAAACACTGCGTCAGAGCACCCAATATCTGTGGGATATTATTGTCCGTATACTACCGTATACCCTGAGTATAAACGGATATGCCAGCATGCGCGGAATCTGGCACCCTAACGTGAGTGGCGATATACTGGAATGGATATCCTACGGATAGGAACACTTTTGCACCAATGAATATACGGAGAATATCACCAGGCCCGCGCGCGTGGCAGGGCTCCGTATACCTTATCGGGCGAAACTTTCTCGGGCGAAATTTTCGTCGGGCGAAATTTGTCTTCGGGCAAAACTTTCGTCATGACCTCAAAAAGTCGTCACTTTCGCCCAACGAATAATTTCGCCTGACGAAAAAAATCGCCCACTGCACGTATTTCTTAAGAACACAATACAAGTAAAGCGTAATATGTCTAGCCACAAACGGCTCGATTTTCAGCGATCCTCTTCAAGTTGTGCATATCACAGCACAAGCTCTCATTCATCTTTGTGCTTCATGAAAGTCAATGGAACTGAATCCTTACATATACGACTCTTGTCTGCTTTGAGGTGATCAAGTTTTGCCAGAACTACACTTAGCGAGCATTGTTAACCCTATATATATGGGCTCTACGTCAACCTATTTGGCCCCACTCCCCCCTTACCTAACTTCTGATGTAGGAAAGCTAGATACTTGATATTGCAGATGTAAGTACCTTACTACAAGTACGTTTCAAAACCACATGAATAATTAATAAAGCTCTTTGTTTTGCTTGCTGGCGTCAGCGTTATTTTATGTACGGTGCGCCATTTTGAGAAAAATGCGGTAAAACAATGAATAAGCTTGTAACGAAATTTATAACGAAATTTGAAGTGAATTAAGGTAGTTGATTCACATACTTGTGTAATATTTTTTAATCCCAATGAGACCCCTTCAACTAAGGTCGATTCATGAAATAAAATATAGTTACAACCTGCACACATCGCCCCTGCTGAAATAAACTTTGAACAAGTGAACAACTTACTACACCAAGACTGGCTAGTGCAGGGTGCTATGATCCATATATCTTCTACTTGCTTCTGTGAACCATGGATGCATAAACCCCGTACATCTATGTGCGAACCTGCCCTAAATCCATTCTGACTGTCTAAGCAGACTTGAAAACCAAGAACGCCTGTTTTGTGTGCAATATTAACAATGGGCTAAATTTTTCGTCGGGCGAAAAATTCGTCACCGGGCTAAAAATTCGTCACTTTCGCCCGACAAAGTTTCGCCCGATTGGTAACACAAGCTGAAGTTCTTAATGCCAGCCATTGGAGTGCAGGATGCATTGTTTCTAAACCTTACTTAGCCT
>JAOBRC010711561.1:0-10397 GCA_027575255.1 Scolionema suvaense | reverse complement strand
TTATAATAAATAAATGTATAAGTAACTAAGTAGATAAACAAATAAATAAATATTGGGTATATACTAAATAAATAAACAAATAAATAAATAAACAAGTAAATCAATAAATAAATAAATAAATATATAGGGGAAGTACAAAATAGTAGATAAATAACACTTATACCTTTTCTGCAGTTCTTTGATTATTTTAAATGTCTGAATATGTGTAACTGATTAGCACTTGAACTTTCCATAATAGAAAAACTACATCTGTTGCCAAGTAAAGTCATTCCGTTAGAGATGGCATTATAAAATGAGAAATTAGTTCCTATAAACACTTGTCTTGATACTTTCCCCTGATTTCACTTCGTGCTTAATTTCATTTAACATGTCTGTGTCATAAAAGTCGGAGTAATAGGAAAACAAATTCGAACCTGACGTCCAGGTCTTCCTTCGCCAGTCATGCAGATTCTCCACTTGAGGTTAAGCATTCGATTATTGCGTTTTCTGTGTCAAATTCGAATTCACTCGACTAAAACATTGCACGTGCAAGCTTCAAGGCTCTCGGTCCATTCAGGAATAGTTTCCGAGCAACAATTCCATGAAAGTCATTGCTTTTGTACCTACATCTAATAGGCTTGCCATCACTTCGTTTACATTAACAGTAAAATCTGTCGGACGGACGCATTGACATTTCTTTTGAATCATGTAAAAGCGATAAGAGCTGGTATATATTTTTATTTTCGCAGTAACTATGCAGGACATGTGTCGATACTTCAGCAGAAAATAATATTATTCTGCTCAAGCTATTAACTTGGAGAGAACTTTTGGATTAGCGCAATCTGTCGGACGGACGATTCCTATCAACAATTTGGTTTGTATGTACCTTAATTCTAAGCGCTGATTAAAAACTATGAACCATAAAATGTTTACGTCCATATCAGTTGATAGGTACCTATTTAGAGTTATTCAAATCTAATAAAGCACCCGATTTTTTCAATGAACAAACGTCCGTCCGACAGACTGAAATTGTACCATGTCCTACTTTAAATCGGAAAAACAAAGATAGAAAATAACCAGGAGAGACCGCAACTGTTAAAACTCGATCCCATAGAGTTAAATAACAATTAACGCCAATAAAAGACAAAAAAAAACTTGAATGAAAAAAAATCACCTTTTGTGACGAATTTCGTAACAGGCCCCAAAAGGTTCGAATTGACACATGTTCAAATTAAACGGAATTTAATGAAAGACTTTCTTAACCAAAGGGACTTGAATATTTGTTCGAATTAAGCAGCATTCGATTTTGTAGATGTCAACTGTAGCTTGAATTTCACTCATTTCAGATGTATCCACAGAAAAGTAATGCATTTACCCCTTCCATGCGCGAATCTTAAAAGCGCAAGCCTTGCTTTTTGTTTGATATAAATACCAATAGCTCTGCTTAGTTTTTTCGCTAATTCATTGATTTGATGAGACTAACTAAGTGTCGAATCTAATAGAACGCCAAGGTATTTGACTTTATCGGGGGGGAACATTTGCAGTTCTTTAACTCGTAATATTAGGCAGTAATCACATGATTTGATTTTTGACTTAATGACGACGACTTCAGAATTTTTGACATTCAGAGACAGTCTATTTGCACAAAACCAATCCACCATACTTTCAATCTCTTTTGATGTTGGTTCACCCATTCGTTTAGTAGAGCTGGCAGAAAATAGAACATTAATGTCGTCAGCGAAATGATGTGCAAGTACGTTGGACAAACACAATCGGAAACCATTTAGGTAGATTAAAAACAGTAACGGACCTAGAATTGATCCTTGAGGATTTCCAAACAGAACTTCCTCCATGTCTCAGAAGAAGACTCACGGATAGTAGCAAATTGTTTGCAGCTGTGCAGATACGACTCAAACCATTTGTGACAAGCTCCACGAATACCATAATACTGGAGTTTGTCAAGTAAAATCTTTTCGTTAGCATTGTCAAAAGCCTTCTGAAAATCGAGAAAAATAGCACAAATGACATTTCCCTTGTCAATTTGACTTTTAATTTGCATGATTCAGGTACCTGTTTCAGTGTTTCCTACCTTGCCTGACTCGCTTGAGGCTGAACATGTTTCTTAGGTGTTTCTTAGCTACAATCAGGTGCAAAAGTGTTTAGAATTTCATCATTTTTCAGCCTATTTGCAAAGCCATGCATAGCCAATATCTGATCATAATTCTGAAAACACTGCAAATCGACGTAACCAACAAACTTCAAGGCTGTAACAACCTCCAGAGTATCAAACTTGCACGATTTCAGTGCCTGAACGTGTTTGCAAGTCACAAAAAGACAGCTGTAAATAGCCACAATTGGCAAAATCTCCAAAACGTGGGCGTGATCACAAAAAGGGGATATCCCCCCCCCCCCATTTAGTCTTTAAATTCGCTCACAGTCCTAAAAGTCCGATCCGTCAAAACGAATCGTCAGCCCGTGCAGGCAAGCCGTGGAGACTTGATTTTCTCCGCGACTGGATAAAACCATTAGTGCTTCGGTGGTGGTGACTCGCAAACGCCATATTTTAGGCATTTCTGAATATATTTTGTACCTGATTGTACCCTGGGGGGAGCACAATGTAATTACCACAACCCACCCTCGATTACATCTTTGTTTACTGTGCAAAAGCACCTTCGCCGTAGGCGCAGGCGTTTTGTAACTTTTTTCTCAAATTATATCGACCAATTTTTCCTCTATTTTTATTTTGGTTTCATTGCTTGGTCAAGATGGGGTGCATATTTTTTTGGAGGCGATTGGGGGGAAAATGGAAGTGCAAGGGGACAAAAAAGGGCTGTAAAAGTAAAATTGGAGCTGTGGTATAGACAGGGCATTATTCTGAAAAAGCAGGTTTGCTTGGTCAGGATGAAGTGAATATTTTTTGGAGGCGATTGGGGGAAAAATAGAAGTGCAAAAGGACAAAAAATGGCTGTAAAAGTAAAAAATTGGAGCTGTATTATAGGCAGGGCATTATTCTGAAAAAACAGGTTTGCTTAGTCAGGATGAAGTGAATATTTTTTTGGAGGCGATTGGGGGAAAAATAGAAGTGCAAAAGGACAAAAAAGGGCTGTAAAAGTAAAAAATTGGAGCTGTATTATAGGCAGGGCATTATGCTGAAAAAACCTTTTATGTTCTCACTTGGAAAATTTTTTCTTCAAAGCTTTTCGTATTATATATCAATCGAAAGCCCTATCGAGCTGATCATTTTTCATAAAACAACCATTGCTCTATCTCGTACAGATTTTCAGTTATGAGGCATCAATTTTTTCAAATCTCATGGGGTAACGCATCGAAATAATAATCACAATCGCGACCCCAATTTCACTTTTGCATCCTTTCTGAAAACGACTACCACACTGATGCGACAAATATATACATACATGATGTAATTACACTGTTAAGAATGCATGATTATCTAGATAAAGCAGCGTTCAGTCCATGTTTAAAACCTATTTTACCACCCTGGCATACCAAAATGTAACTGATTCGTCCTCAAAAAATGTTTATTTCCTCCAAAATGTAGCAAACTTTATATCATTCAAAAGCTCTCTGCCAGCTAAACATTTTTCATACAATAACCATGATTGTATCTGGAATAGATTTTGAGTTAAAAGCTTTTAAAGTTTATCAATTTTAGTGTCGATAAACAGTGAGTTATTCTCGAGCAGACCTAATCCATACCCAACAAAAGATAGGTTCCTCATCATCACGAAAGAACGTTTTCTATAAAAAGACAACAAACTAAAAATCGTTGCTCTGCACAACACTACGAAAGTAGCTTGGGTAAAAACCCTGAACATTGCAAACGAGAGTTAGGCTTGCAGACTTGGAGAAGTCTTAGTGAGAAAAGGCGTTAGTGTATAAATGTTTGATACTCATCATGAGTAGAAACTGTTATAAACATAAGACGTCTCGTAAACAATGGTGTCAACAGAGTATCAGGTACGTGGAACTGTCATTATTGCTATTTAAAGGAATCCAATCTGCATCGCTTGAGTTAGAGTTTTCTGCATCATCAAACTCTGATAATCGCTCCCATTCACTTGCATCTTCAGAAGGCCCTGTGCGTTTATCCACAATCTCTTCTGTTTGCATCGCTCTCTATATTAGGCTTCCAATCTGCATCGCTTGAGTTAGAGTTTTCTGCTTTATCAAACTCAGATAATCGCTCCCATTCACTTGCATCTTCAGAAGGCCCTGTGCGTTTATCCACACTCTCTTCTGTTTGCATCGCTCTCTATATTAGGCTTTTGCTTTTTTCCTTGAACGGCGTGCCCTCTTTCTTGGAGGAGACGCTCATTTCGCAGCAGAAAAGCAGTTGTCATCGTTTTCTTCACTGTCTGCAACATATCCATCACCTCCTCGTGTTTTCGACTTCCATGTCAGTGCTGGTGGCAGTTGTGGTCGTGCAAACCATAGTGGGCGAATAATACCAGGTGTAGCATCATAGATCCAGCCATTGTCATTGAAAAATGTGTATTTCACACGCGACAAAGTTATGAAAAAAAAAAATTTTCTTGACGTGGACACCTGCTATGACGTCACAAAATGAATGGCTGATTTAGAAAATTATCCCCAGAGCTTAATATTATCTATGGCCTATAAGAGGTTGATTCTAAATGAGAACATAAAAGGTTTATTGTTTACTTGTTTTTGCAGAATAATGCCCTGGCTATTATGTCTATTATACCTTTATTTATCTTGTAATGGTGCTGGAAAGACAAAGTTTGACCAGCTAAACGTAAAGTAAATGACATCACGGAAAAGTTTATGCCTAATTTTGGGTTTTTAGTGAACATCTTTACCTTATATCTGGTGATGGCACAGCCTGCAGGTAGGTGGCAGTTTTGGACAATTTTATGGTTCTAATTTGTACAATGCATGCTCGTCCGTAGTTCTGCCACGTTTTATGCTCACTGCTTCTTCCAATCAGTTGTTATCGAGGAAAGGGGGGGGGGCACTATGTGCCACTGCCTGCGGTTTTGAGCTTATGTAATAGCCCGGGGTAGGCAGGATTAACTCTTTGCAACAAAAATGAGCTAAAATAGTGCAATATTTATTGTGCCATTATACAGTGAGGCGTGAATATACACTCTTATCTTTGAGAACCATAAAATTGGGGTTTCTCTGTTCTTAGTTTCATCCGACTTTAAGCCTCAATTGCTCTTTATTTGTTCTAGTGTCACAAGACACGGCTGGCTTGGAGTGCAGCTATCTCTGGCATACTGTAATCGCCTGAAAAATGTCCGGGCGCTTATTTAATTTTTTGGCTTTCGAGAGGGGCGCTTATTGGGAAGGGGCGCTTATAAAATGTTTTTCGAAAAAATGGGATTCTATAGCGGTTACTTCCAAAGAATTTAGGACATTTCAGCCTGGTTTTTGTCTTTGAAGTACTGTAGATGGAAGTTATATCGCAGCTCTACGGAATCCCAACAGTAGATTCTGGTTGAAAAACTATCGGAAGTGGTCAATGGCACGGTAAACAACCCTTGAAGAGGCTATGGAGTATAGTACACTGAATGGAGTGCGATTCATCCTGGCCATTTCCACTGTGAAGCGTAAATTTTTGAATAAGGGTCCACCCAAGGCCGAGGCAGGGGGGGGGCACTTATTTGAAACGGGCGCTTATCAAATTATTTTCTCAAAGAAGCGGGCGTTTATTCGAGAGGGGCCCTTTTTCGAGCGCTTACGGTAATATTGTTCCCTTCGTAAAGGAATGATCTATCAAAACTATAAAGATATTGATATTTGATTTTATCCTCAGCTGATCATTTCTGAAACTATTCTGCACAGGATTGTAGGTTTGGAAACGTAATTTCTAAAAATAGAAAACATTTTGCCAAAGCAAATTTTTTGATGATGTCAAACATCTTTTTGGGCAAAACTTCGACCAGCAATAGAATCAGAACCAAAATAAATGAGGTAGTGTACTCAAGCTTGCTAGAATCTTTATTTTTAGAGCTTTCAAGACATCGTTGTACCTCATACAAAATACCTCGCAACTAAACAAAATACAAAGTACTGTAGCTATTTTTCCTATGATAATGTGTAATAGGAATTTCTGCTGCTCAGCTTCAGTCACATGTGAGAAAAGCTCGATAATTTTTGAACCGGGCTTTGTATCGGGCTGAAACTTGGCAAAAAATTGTAAATATAGATTTCAATCACTGCAAAAATCGCCATCCCTTTGGCCTGGCAATTGTTTAAGTTATTCAGCATTTTACCTGGTGGGGAATAAAATTTACTCCCCCCCTCCCCCGTGAAGAATAGTGTTAATCAATCAAATTGAAACTTTGTAATACGTTAGATCACACTACAATCCTTAATAAAACATATTGAGATATGTGCAAGATACGGCGTGAGCCCTATTTTATTAGAGGGGCGGGGTGGTAAACGTATCCCCACTTTTGTAGAAGTGTGAACAAAATTCATCTAAGAAGACTCTCTGAAAATTTCATGTTTGTGGGACCAGGTTGAAAAAAATTATGAGTTTTGTGGAAAGTAAGTGGAAATCTCCCTATGTTTCCTATCCAAAACACTCTAAAACGAAATTCTTTATAACTTCTATTGCAGGAAAGAAATTGTATTTAAACTTGGACACAAGCTAGATATTGACGACAGAAATATTGTCCGACATTTTTAGGAGAATTGAGCATTGTTACGTCATGTGACTTTCATTTTAAAGATTTTTGCCTAATTAATTAACTATGCATGAATGGTACTTTTTATTGCACAATCGGAATTCTATTCATTGATCTAAAAAACGAGTGGTCAACCAGCTTTATCCAATGAGTAGTTCCAGAGATATTAACATTTAAAGACAAATATAAAAATCTGATGACGTCATCATATTTCTAAAGTGCATAAACTAAACCAACATCTTATACATAGTTTGTGGTTTTTAAGGCAAGTTTTTTGTTTTCTACTGCGTTTTAAAAATGGGGGTAAATTTGCCCCCCCCCTAACAGAATGTGGGGTTTGTCTGGTCTGAACCTTAATAAAATCACCACAAGCAAAGGGCTAGTGGTACTATCCAGCCGCTGCGAAAATCTTGCCTGCAAGGCACGGTTTGACGGATCAGAACTTTAGTACTTGTGCAACTTTGAAGACAAGAACAAGGAAATGACCCCCTTTCATGGCCACGCTCACTTTTTAGAGATTTCTGAAGTGACCTGTGAACATGTTTAGGCAATGAAATCGCCCTAGTTTGATACTCTATAAGCTGTTCTAGCCTTACAATCGGTTGACCCCGTCGGTTTTGTTGTAATTTCAGAGTTATAATCACATTTTGCATAAACATGGCTTCAAATATAGACTGAAAAATACAAAAGTCTCAAAATTTATGTGGAAGATTGCAGTATTTATCAAATTAGTATGTAATTCATTTCTTCAGGTAGCGTCGTTGTGACGTAGTCATTATTTTTCCATATATGGTCATTTTTGACCATTCATCTAAAATATAAATCTTTGGTTACAATCAACTAAAAATCACCTAAAACCTGCTAGTTTGTATTTAGTGCGAAGTGATTTACCATATTGGAAGACATATCCCAGTTCCACTTAATTTCTTCAATTTTCCATTGTCGCCACGTAATTCCCTTCCTCCCCGTAGCCTGTAATGAAAAGCTCTTCATAAACTTGGTTCACAATATTAGTATTGGGTATATCCATAAGGGCTATGACTTCTTTCTAGATGTTTGAATTGCAAAAGAATTTTAATGTTTAAAAGATCTTTGCCAAAATTCTTCTGTAAAAATTAATGATTGTATTTGTCCGGATTTTCCTACATCACCCTACATCACCCTAAGCCCGGGATTTTTTGGCCTTCCCAAACCCGGGGGGGATCTGTTGAACCCAACCCCTGTAATTTTGTATGTAATGGTCCTGCAGCCATAAAACTTGGCACACATATTCTCCTATATATTCTGCATATGATGACGTAAACACTTTTCCAATGAGGTCATTATTTTTTCCCCCCACCACCACTTTTTGCCGGACATGGACGCGACATGTCGGATTTTCCACCATTTTGGAAAATTGCTGATATTGGACGAAAAAAGGCAACAGCTGGCCATTAAAAAATTTCAAATGAGGTTCTGAGGGTAATATCTAAGTAAAAACATAATTTGGAGTCATAAATGACTTTATTTCAGGAAAATTTGATGATGGCGTCTCAAGTATTCCTCCACCAGCAATATAAAATGATGAATTCACAGTCGAATGACGACGGTGGTCAAGACAATTTTTTACCAAAATGTTCCCAAATAATATCTAGGAAAAGTTACCAGAGCGCAATTTTCCTCCTTTCATCGTTTTAGCGCAATTTCAGAGAATATGTGGACTTAGTAGGGTTAATTATTGAGACGGAAAAACTTACTGATAATGCGCAGTTGCCCACTTACATGCATCCTCTCCTATTTTTGCTATAAGTTTCATAGGTACTTGTTACTAATACAAAGAGAACATGTCACTAATACAGTATTATCTACGTAGATAGTTTGATATCATCGACTCTGCAAGCAGATATAGCAAATCTTAAAGGGCCACCTACAATCCCAGGAAAAATATTTGACACAAGAGGCTTCTTTCAGCCAAAATCAAAAATTCACTTTTTACGACTTTTTCATGTAAAAGCACTTTGAATTGGAATTGCCTCAACGAATTTTTTGCAAGGTCTTTAGAAATTTCTATCTACACTTTCAGTGCAGTTTTAAGAAATTTACGCTAGTAGACCGAATTTCACGACCTTCGTTCTCTAAATTATCTGAAAAAAGATCCCAAGTCCCGCCAAAAAAGCAAGCCGTACCACACCCTGCAAATACCCTGAAAATGCCAAAACATGCTTTTTTTTAAAAGTCCGAATAAGGAGTAAATCTCTCAAACAAAACCCACGCTCTCACCCTGATTTGCGGCTGGGTACTTTTTAACCTATTTTCTTTTCCTCGTGGTGCGGAACATGGCAAAGCCAGGATTGTAGGTTATCCATCTTCCAAATTTTATTGTTTCCACTTGCATAAGTATTGAGCAAACTCAGGCAAGGCACCACTAAGGGTCTAAGGAGGCCTTGCCCCCCCCCCCCTCCACCACCACCACTTTTTCAGCATTTAAAGAATTTTTATCATATTGACTTATTATTTCGCAGTGTTACCCCATGTGCCCCCTATATTTCATGTAGCCCCAGCCCCCAGCATTGAAATTCTTGGCGCCGTCCCTAAAACTTGTTTGATGCACTTTCATTGGTGTTTCATCAGGATTCACTATTGCAATGCAAATCCACCTTTTCACAGTTACGTTATTGGATCAACTGAACTTGAAGTTTTCCTCTCTAGCAACTTGGCGGATGTCACATCCACTGAACCGATGGAGGTAAATAAATCGTTAACAACAATAATAAGCAATAAATGTTAGAGCAATTAGCATTTCGCTGCATCGAAATAGCACTTATTTTTCTTCAAAGACTTCCTTTTTACATAGTAATGACACTTCCGACGATTTGTTACAGTTCAGTATAGACGTGTTTAATTGTATGACAGTTTGTTTACCTCCACAAAGGACAAAGTCCCTGGGTAGGGCTGAAACTGTGAAAAAGCGTGTTGATTGACAAACTTTTGAAACATCCTGGTAACGTTTTCAGGGTTTGAAAGTGATTAGCTAACCTATGGTAAGTCACAAATCGATGTAGCCTGTACTTTCTTATGTCGGTAAATGTGTGAAGGTAAAAACTAACTCCCTTCTGCTACCTTCTTCTTTTAAGGTGAACGAATAACATGCAAAACTCTTCCGTGGAAAGACTTCTAATGTGTATTTTCGGAAAATATTTTATTTAAATTGATTGTCATTTCAGCATTTTTTGCTTAAGGCGAATGCGATTAAAAATTTCAAAGAAAATTTGGATATTCTCTCCGCGATAAAAGCAGAACCAAATGCTAAACACCAGTTAACTTAATCAAAAGTGGAACGAAGATACTTTCAACTTCAGACTGCAGAGTGGTATGGCTCTCCTACAATATGGCTGCTTCTGAAGGATACAATTCTCCCGTTATAATTCTTAAAAGAATTCCCTATTAATCATTTTTTCCTATTGGCTCAGACACAAGTTACGTATTCCGGAGCCAAGAAGCTATGCACATGAAAATAAATCCAGCTTTCTGTAGTATAAATAATTTTTTTGTAAACTACGTTTTATAAGCAACACGAGACTCATATCTTTCAAAATATTTAGCAACAGCTACGAAAGTCCCGGCCTGGACAAGGCCCCAAATGCAAAATGTTTTAAAAACAAAAACGGCCGCAGTATATTGTAAAAACATTTTTCTAACAGCTATTACATATTTTTTCATTCTGTTTTGAAAGCAACTTAAATTAAGCCTACTTAGGCTGGG
>JAOBRC010711450.1:0-10398 GCA_027575255.1 Scolionema suvaense | reverse complement strand
GAGTCCATTTTTGGGGCGTTTTGTGTGGATTTATTTTTGCGAATCTGAGATTATCAGAGAAAATGTGTGGAAGTAATATAGTGAATGAGTATCAACGATAGAAATAGAGAAGGTTATTGACATGCACATAGAGAGAAAGACCACGTCGGAGCAAATTGTTATTGATTGACCATTGAAAAATTAGTTGTATTTGCTTTTAGTCAGCTTATGACATCATTTTGATAAATTTTGCGTGGATTTAATTTTGCGAATTGGGCAAAAATTCGCAAAAGTCGCAAAAATTAATCCATGCAAAAAAAATCCCCTTAAGGTTCATTGTCTGGCCCTCTAAATTAACAATCAAGATAGGATGTTTCCATGATCATGTTGGTTGGTTGTTGATGTTTGTGTCATGTTGGTTGGTCGTTGATATTTGTTCATGTTTGCTGATGTTTGCTGTCCAAATGATTTCAGCATTGCTTTCTCCCAATAGATGCTTGCTGGCAAATGGAGTAAATTTAATGAAATGTTAAATTTCACTGTATTTCTGTTTAATCAAATTCTAAGCTAGATGAAGTGCATTGGAGAATGGCGCATGAACAAAACTTCAGTCTTGAAGAGCTGAACATGAAGAAGGAAAACAGTGGCGATAAAGAGGAGGATGAATCAAGCACTCTCCTTACCGTGAAAAGTCAAGATAATCCTACTCTGGAAAACATTACACCTGATGCCAGAGAAGAGGAGAACGTGGAGGAAATTGCTGCTAATTCAAGGTTATTTAGTTTATTAACCTTAAAGATTGGTTGGTATACCAGCCTCTCTTTCATGTTCTCATTTGCTTAACCAGTTCATGTGCGACTGTGCAACTATGTAAAACCATAGATTACAGCAATGTTGACCACACATTGTGAAGCAGATTCATGACAAAACATAACTTATTTTGCTTGAAACCTGTCATCTTCTGACTTTCAACCGTTACTGTTATCCATGAAAGAACAGGTAGATATAAATCAATAGAATATTCCTACAAATTAGATAGATGAAATTTTTGCCTTGCCAGTTGTTTTCATTTTGGAGAGTCAGCCATTTTTATCATTACACCACGATTTGATCCAGCGCAATTATCTTTAAGCCACTGATTTCTGTGACCCGATACAGCTATTACTCATATTGAATATGTTTGGAAGCATGTGCAGGAACCTGCGCTCTGGTGTGGTTATTCGTGGCAAGATAATGCCTAAGATTATTTGCAAATCTGGCACACAGGCTGCCTTACCTGGAGGTATTGTGGGTCACAGTTAATTTTCACTGTGAATTTCTGAAATGATTGCAAGTAAGCTCTACACAATATTTTTTTCCACCGAAGCAAAAGATGGCTGGCCTTAGGTTGCGAAAGGTCGATCTTAAACAAATAAGTCATAAAATTGCAGACAGGTTTAGCGGTGGAAAAAAATTTCTTCCAGTTACGTTGTGTGATTTCTTTGTAGGTTTTTCCCTTTCTGGGTAATGTCCTTTTCTGACAACTAGGGTTGTACTTACTGTCATTGGCTGAGCTCTCGTTTGAAGTGAAGAAACAAAAATGAGACAAAAAATTACCTCTCTGTCTCAGGGTCTCTGTCTCTGTCTCATACCAATTTGAAATATCTACTGTTATGTTAGGTTTATTTTCTTTTTAACCTTTGCATCTATATCATAGAAATGTGAGATTATCTTACGTTCATTGCCGAGCGTAAGCGAGGTATATGGTCTATTGTGTGTATGTATATATGCTCAATAGGAGCTGTATTTGTTGGAATACTGGATTTGGAGTTCGTGTATATCCAATGAGCGTTGCAGTTATGGAGAATTTACTAAATCAAATCAGTCCACGTGTGTGCTTATGCATCAACATTGCAGGAGGCTTTCGTGAAATAGACAACGAAACTAAAACTGCGTAAACATGAAGTACAATTACAGAAGCACAGCTGCACTCCAAATCTCAATTGTTTCACAAATTTGTAATAGATAACGCGCACCTAAATTAGAACATAGTTGAGGGGTTCTTGGTAGATTTTATTTGAGTAACCTCCTATAAGAGTGGTGCTGTAAATCTGCAGTTCAGGGCAGCATGCATATTACCGCTGAACAGGAGAAGCACGCGTCGCTCATTATTCGGAAACAATGTCATGCCAGTGCAGTTTGTAGATGTCAAGTGATGAGTTTGCATAGAAAGGTTATATTTTATTGAACCATTCTCAACAAAGTGGCCAGTATTGCAATGGACGCAGTGCAAATTGAAGTACAGGCTCTTTACACTGCTAGCATTGCAGCTCTGAAAATCGGATGTACTCGACTGTTGGTAATGTGTCAATTCATTCATGCCCCAGCGAGGCACATAGTGTCAGCTATACCTAGTATATAAGAAGTATGTAAATATAAGTGAGCTTATTTATGTTATGACTGTAAGTCATAAAGTTTCTGTTTTCTTGATAGAAAAGTTACTGTTACTTTCACCCAAGTTCATAGTGGAGCTTTATCGTGTTTGTGCCTTTCCAACAACCTGATCCGACATGACCCTCGCGGTACCCAACTGAATCTTTCTGATCTATCATATCCTTCAACTGATTAATCTCGTAAATTCCAACCATTCCAACCATTCCGAAGTTTCCAAAAATTGCTCTGCAAATGAATGTTTGTATGGAGTTGCAAAAACCACTGCTGCTCCGCAGACATCTTCATAACAAACATCTTCCTAATGGGTAATTTGTATCATTTCGATTCATGATTTTGATCATCCCTTGTATCCCCAGTTCACAACCATCTTCACAAGCCTCGCAAGATGTAAATCTCAAGCAAAAATAAATACGATCACAGCATAATACTTGTACAGCGCCAATAAAGTTTGCTGTAGTAACGTTTCCGAAATAAATCTTCGAAAAACAATCGCTGCCATCCTGTTCTGCTTCTGCAATGTTTCTCGCAAATGCCCATAAGGTGTTTTTCATAGCAAAGCAGCGTGCAAATCATTGGTTCAGGCATGTTCTGTAAACGTTTTTAGTGGACAATTCTCGCTTCAGTCGATATCCACAACTAATTTCTCCTTTTTCACAACTCTATATAATTCACAACTCTTTCACTCTTACACTCTTATTATAACTGCTTCTTCTAAACCTCTTAAAAATAATGAGAGACCAGCTCTATCCATATATTTATTTTGCACTTCCTTTTTCCAGCGTCTTTCTCGTATGCTTGTTTTTCTACTCTCCCTCTGCTGAGCAACAAGAAAGAACATGGCATGCAGCCTTTCAGCGCATGCGCAGCGATGAATAATCTAGATAGAGCTGGACCTCGCAGTTAAAAATATTACCGTTACAGTTCAGGCATGCAGTGTGTTTTCTGTAGTGCCTATTGTTTTTTTATTACCTGAGCTCGATTGCATTGAATAGCTACTCAGTATCCACCTGTAGCTATCCAATCAGATTCGAAGCCGGTGTGCAACTTTACTCTATACTTCGATCTTTCCACTTCAGCTGAGAATAGCGCAAAGATGTGATAAATCTTGCTAAGTGTGGAAATATAGTGATCTTTTTGGGAGTTTTATGCTAGTAATGTTCAACTTTCGTCATGTACGCCTCAATAAAGCAATTGTGTCATCTTACGGCTCTGAAAAATCGAAGACATCTCTCAAAAGTCTCTTAAATGTCTCCTCTTACACCAATCCAAGAAGACGAAAGCAGACGTTCAATCGACGCCTCTTGTAGACTGAAAGACGAAAAGACCAAACTAGGTGCCGAGGTGTAGATATGAAGTGGAAATTTGTTTAACTATGAACTTTCTGAGAGGCATTGTATGCAGGCACGGTCCGAAGTTTCTCTTTGCTTCTCCTGGGGAAGGACAGTTCCAGGAATTATTAACCCCTTTGTTATAAAGATTTTTGTTCTCATGCTGCTGAATCTTTGGTATATACATATACTTAATCTTTGTTCTAGATCTGGTGATGAGAGTAAATTGAACAAAAAATATGAAGCCTTACGTTCTGCTGAATCCTTTTCATGCCGCACACCACTGCATGTTGCTTCAAAGAGGCACGATCTGGAGCTCTGTGTGCTTTGCATAGATGTTCATAAAGCAGACGTAAATGCTAGAGATAGAGTTGGTGTAAGTACATGATTACGTATTATAGCCGTATTTCAATGCTTTCAGATTGTTATTTTGCTTCACTTATTGAAATGTTTGTCAACCGTGTTCTTGTTTTTACCCTTCCGTAGGAAAATCAATCATTTTTAGCTCTGTATGCTGTTTGGCAGTGTCACTGAAATGTAGCAAGGAACTTTGTTGACTAAATTTTACTGTTTCTGATCATTTCCCTCTTTTTGTAGGCTTTAAGACCAGTTTCCCTTTTCCATTGCATTACTAACAATTCACGTTTGTAAGTTCTGAACTATTTCATTAGTATGAGTGCCATGGAAAATGAATCCTGAGAAAAACTTTCAAAATTTGGCGACCCTTTCACAGGGCAGCGCGTTTGACCCACCCCGTTCAAAATTTCATGTTCTTTCTCTAGCACTCATTGAAACTGCTTAAAACGCCTGGAAGTGGCCCAAATTTGGCTCTGAAGATAGCTGTTCGACTTTTGGCTGAGGAAGGAGAATACTCTTGGCCGGTGCTCAATGTGTTAACTTTTGTCCAAATTTATAGATAATCATGAAAGAGTGAAAATCATGAAAATCACTAAAACATGCACCAAAACATTTGAAGATGTATTGGCTTTGTTCTAACATATGTGATCTGAGAAAATGGCCGTAAGATCGGTACCATTTGCAGGAATGTTCATAGAATATGTCTGATCGTGCATGATTATTTGGATGTATATGCTGCAGCTACCCATCAAAATGATCGCTTATAAAGAATTGTACGACAGTGAAAAGACGTTTCACCTATGGAAATCAAAGTATGAACAGCAACTCTGTGATTAATTCAGCATACATTAGAAGCAATGACAGTGCTGGGAATGCAATTCGCAAGGCGCTACACTGTCATGATGTTACACAGAAAGTTGAAAGATAGAATCCAAGTGCGAAAAAAGGAAGGTGAAGGTGGTTCATGTGATATGTTTTTTGAATAAAATTGATTGAAAACTTACATAGAGGTAGTTATGGGGTTCACTCTGGTAAATTCACTTGTTGAAGAGAACCTTTCACAATTCATCTGATTGTAGTTGTATGTCTGTTGATTAACATTTTGAATATGATGTGCAGGTTACTCCCCTTCATGATGCTATCAGTGGAAATGCTGTTGATTGTGTGAAACTTCTGCTCGAAAGAGGTGCTGATGTTCATGCTTCTGATGACAAGAAAGAACAACCTATTCACGTTGCAGCCGGGGTAGGAAGTGTGGAGATCATCAAACTACTTGTTGAAAATGGTAGGAGACATTCTGTGGTACGTTGTACCTTTTCTTAAGCTAAGCTCATGCGCTTTGGTTTGAGCTTGTGCCTTCATTCTCCTAATGCACTGCTTCTGATTTATCTGTAGGTTTGTATCCATGGAATCTGTTTCACATAGGTCTTCCCCCAGTCGTAACCAGTGATTGTTGAGATACCATTAAAATGATGAGATAGGACGGTATTGTGACTCGTTTTATATGAAATGCTGTAGATGAATTATTTCTTTAATGAATCATGGTCTGGATTACACTTGTAATTTTATGCATCATCAGACAGTTTCCTGCTAAGCTGGTAGCCATAGAATGGACTTTATTTCATATTCATCGAAAGAGTTGCTTCAATAAGGAGCAGGAGCACGGTTGAAATGCAGTATAGGCTGGGTTGTCCACTAAATTTACTGTAGCTCTGCAGTAAAACATGCTCCTAAATCAGGATTTGTGCTGGGGCTGGAGAACATGGTGAGGGTGAAATGTTGTAGGTGGTTGTTAATGGTGTCTACTTTAATCAAACTTCGATAGTAGACATAGCAATTCTAATAGATAGATATACTATGCTACACTTCCTTTGCTTCATGTGTATCATGTTGTTCATGTTGATGTACTTTGGTTCACATTACATTGACGATCTTTATTGCTGCAAATCTTGTATTTATTGCAGAAGTTCAAAAGTAAATGGCGCTAGCACAACTTTGATCTATAGGTGTGGCTTGATAACTGCAGCTAGTGGTAACATTCTTTAGGTGGGGGTTCAGACACCCTCTACGAAACTATGTAAATATATTTCTTAAATAAGCTATTTTGCCCATCAAAGTGGCATCTGGAAAAACTGTTTCTTTGCTTTTTTTTTGAAATGCAAATTTCTTGAAAACCACGCTGACGATTTTTTTTTTAACTTTCAAAAAGTTTTATTGACTGTTTGTATGTTAACTTGTATGTAGTGGCTGCCTGTAAATTTTGGTTTTGCGATATTTCTGATTCTGAAACTCATGTTTGACTTCACGTGATGTCAGGAAATCGACACTTCTGGCAAATATTTTTAGGAATAACATAATGCATCTAACAAAGTTCTATCAAGAAATATTAAGGTCTGTTCTTGCATGCTTTCCTGTTTTCTTCAGAAATCGTCCCAAATGTCACTTATTTATTGTGTTTCCTTGGTGAGATTAGTTAGTTGCATCGGCAACTTGGTGCATTTCTGGGCAATTTCTGGCTAGTTAAGCGTGTTAAGCTCTGTTTGGTCTCGTCGCTGCTAAACTCCTTTGAGAGTTACCACTGTTGTGTTTGATGATGTCTGTCTTGGTCTTGTACTATGTCCACTTTGTGTGAATGTATATTGGTGCTGCTTTTGCATGAATACACACTTTCATGGAGTACTTGACTCAGTATGCGTATTGTGCTCTCTCTGTCTCTGTTTACTCGTGACAATGCATGGTATCAGGTTAGCCTGTATCTCATTTAATGTGAAATAGTGTTGCTCAAGAGCCTTACTAGGATTGATTTACTTGCATAGCTGTGCAGCTTCAGTTTACTTCAGCATGGCTCATCATTTTACTCCTCCAGAACCTTTGCACTTTGAAGGGAAGTTAGTAGAGAAGTGGAGAACATGGAAGCAAGAATTGGATTTTTACCTAGCAGCTACAGAAGCTAAATCCAAACTTGGTGAAGTCAAAACAAATATCCTTCTTACCTGTATTGGAAAAAAAGGGGCGAAATTTTACAACAACTTCACTTTTGACGGTGGTCAGTCTATGGTTTTTAAAGGCATCCTCTGGCAAAAATATAAATTGAAGTCAAATTGCTTACCATCACAGGAACAACACGAAAACGTTCTCATCTCCATGTTCTTATTGCGCTACATCCATACAATCAAATTTTTTGTAACCAAGCTTCCCTGAGCTTCCCTTTCATCGGGAAGGAAGCTTCACAAAGTCCTGACGTCAATGTGGCAGTGCATCAAAATGGCTGCCGCGGTAAAATGGCAGGTTTAGCTGCAATAATTTGCGTGATATAAAACTTGCTTGTGTACTAGTTTCAGTCACCGTTGAGAAGACTTTCAATGATCCTACTCGGGACGCCATCGTTAAAGAAGAAATCTTGTGTCGGCAAAATACCGTTTAAAATACGTTGGCAAGCTGCTTGACGTGGGTTTATACTGGCAGAATGTCGGCAATCTGCTAGAGCAGTGGTTGACTTTCTATGCTACTGGACGTGGGTTTATACAAGCAGAATGTCGGCAATCTGCTAGAGCAGTGGTTGACTTTCTATAATCTTCCACAGTTTTCTTGATTTCTATCGCTGTTGTGTTTTGTTCAACTTCCGCTCTGCATCTTGACTTCCACTCTTCAAAACTGCTGCGCACATGAAAACACACGCTCTCCATTGATTTTCATCTTTTAAGTTGGGGATTCCCGCCTTGTCTAATTGCGTAATTGTGCCCGTTCCTGCTTGAACGTGCACCATATCTCGTAAACCATATTTCACATGATATGAGACGCACGCGCTGATTTGCAAACACAGACCTTTGTTAGATGCTGAAGATGTTCTTTTGATCTGCAAGTGATTTTTGAGGCATTATGTTAACTGTTAACGATTGAAGAGGACTACACGTTTCTTTTTTATAAAAACTCAGTTTACAAGAAACTGACTAGTAAAGCCTCTCAAAATTTAAGAAACTTTAACTTTTAAACATAAAGGGGATAAAAAAAAAGTTAAGAAACTCCTCAAGCAAGTTTTTTCTCAGCAAAGTCAAACATACTGACTTTTTCTTGAAATATGAACACGTTAATCACATAGGAATCACTATTGCAGCCTTTTTGTGTGCAGCAGTTGTTCATATTTTGGTTTTGCAGATGCATATCATGACTTTGATGCATTGTTTGATTGGCGTTATGTTCTCCTCCATTTTTAATTTAGGAAACTGAATAAGAAACTTTTCCTAGTGAAATCTCCGAAATTTTAAGAAACTTTTACTACTACCTCTGTTGCTTGGTTTCTTATAAAAAAAGACGTGTATGGATCCTGCGCAAAATTTTAAACTGTTGGGCGTTTACGGTCGTCAAAAACAAAACAAACTATTTTTCATATGAAACTATGAGGTTCTTTATTTCTCGCACAGGTCAGCAATTGCATTTTTCGAGAACCATTGTTGGTGGTATATTATCAGATAGTTCTTCAGCTATTGATTGAGGCTGACTTTGTGAACAAGGCTCGAACTAGTAAGGTTGAATGCCGTCACTTCTGTCCATTGTCGCTAATTATTATTATTAGGTACCTGCGCCTGTTTTCTGGGACTGTTATGAAACCAAGCATTTTGTTTTCACAGCCACGTGTCAATCTCACGATTCCCCTACTTCTGTGACTGTTATGAAACCAAGCATTTTGTCTTCACAGCGCACGTGTCAAGCTCACGATTCCCCTAGTTACGAAATTTTAAGCAGATGTTCTAATGTTTGTTTGGAGTTCGGATAGCAATCAAGAGAAAAATTGCCTTGTTGAAAACAACAACATGGCTTCTCATTGGCTGCCGCTGGGAATTGCCATTGAACCATGTGCATTTCATCGATTACGGAACAGCCAGATTGACCTAAACATAGACGAAGAAGTTCGGTTGAAGCGATGTTGTGATGGGCTACTGTGCTAGGTTTTCGAGCTATGGTGATCTTCGATTTTTGCGACAGGCAAGAGGCTTGTTATGTACTCCCACACTGAGGTAAGTGCATTAATTAGCATACGTAATTTGCTCCGCCATTACCGATTTGCATTTGCGAATTGTTCAGGATGTTGTTCGTAAAATTATTTTCGTCGATGTTTTTCATATATTAGAAGAAACAGAAAGAATTCTTCATCCCCATTTTTTTTAGTATTTATCTGACAACTTAACATGATTATTTGCCGGAGGATCCCTGTAACACTGTTGTACGAAAGTTTAAAAATTATTGTGCCCCTCGAAAAACTGAAACTTTCTCAAGATTTGCCTTTCTCACAACTCAGCAAGAGGCTGAGCCCTTTGATGAGTTTGTAACAGAACTCGAAAAACGATCCAAAGAAAGTAATTTTGGCACACTCACTGATTCTCTTATCGGAGACATGATTGTTATAGGCACAAATGACAAGAAATTGCAGCTGCATGTTGAGTCCCAGACGACATCAGCTGATAACCAGCAGCATCATGGAAGACTGTGGAACATCCTACTACAAGTCAATGCCTCGAGTGTAGCATTTAAAATTGACTCATGTGCGCAGGTCAACGTACTTCCGAAAACTGTCTACAAGAAGCTGCTTAAGCCTCCTCCTCTGAAACAAACATTAATTAAGCTTACTGCTTACAACGGAACTACGATCCAAGTGCTTAGAAATGTATTGCTTTATCACCCACAAATAACGAGCTCCAGTCCCAGTTCTGTTTATAATAGCAGACACAGATAGCACACCAATACTTAGTTTGCAGACTAGTACAAACTTGAACTTGATTCAGGGAGTTATGAAAGTTGCCACATCAGAACCAGACTATGTCAGCAAATGCAGTGACTGTCTCGCGGAAATTGGCTCAAACCAAACCGCTCATAATGGCCCATAGGTCTTCAACCATCGACAGCTCCATCTCCTGACAGAGCGCATGACACCCTTGTTGCTCCTGCTGAAGACAACCAACATCAACATGTACAAGCTGGATATGAAGCAGAAAGTCAAATAGATGGTATCCCCAGAACCTGGACCACCACCCCGGTTGGGCAAAAAGTTTATGCACCACATCTGCGAGACTGCAAAACATATTAACGGTTAACATGACATGCCTTTTTGACTACTCCAACATAACATGGGGGTGTTGGTTCCACCCCACCCCCCGTCGGAAAACCAACTTCCACTATAGGTATGGCTTTGACATTTGGACCACTTATTCTTACCCATAAATGAATAGGAAGTTCCAAATTTTGGGCCCACAGGTGGTCTGGTCTGCAAATTACACGCATTTGAAATTTGCAGACCGGCAATACG
>JAOBRC010711339.1:0-10399 GCA_027575255.1 Scolionema suvaense | reverse complement strand
CTTGGATTGTATTTGCACCACTGAAAACCAAATAACAAAATATAATAAACTCAATGAATAAAACAATCAAAAGACACATCAACTCACAAAAACTGTATTGAGCAGGGCACAAAAGCTCATATATTCAACGCCGTAAAACATGAATATTATATTTGAGAAACTCAATCTCTTCCATACACACCAGCAACTTTACACAAAAGCACAGATCAAACCCTAGCTTCCAAGCTCAATTGAATTTCAGATTCTGGTAGTTTCAACCAAGTTGGTAACAGGAAGAGAATCATACTGGCAGATCATTAAAGAACTCTTCTATCAAACTGTTTCATTTGCTCAAAGTACACAACCTCTCAGACACCGCGCTTAAATCGCATTGGTTCCACGATTAAATGCTACAATCTAACGCAAAATACCACTATGTTTCCCTGAGATCAAAGAACATTGGGTCCCGGCGGGAGTAGAGTTTGATCTTTAGGAAAATTAATTCCCACAAAATTTATCCACCTTTGAACGGCAAAAATAACTTTCCAAAATATACAGAAAACTTCCGGAAATCTTAAAAATAATGCATTCTCAATCAATTACCTCTGAACTAACGTTGCCTGCCTCTTACAGTGACAAATACAGCATGGTGAAATGTTATTTTGATGTGGAAATAACTTTCCAAATATTTATGACACGTTTTCAGCCACAAAAATTTATTCCCGCGAAATACTCTGTTTAGCAATGACTGCAAAAATTAATTCCGGCAAAATGTCGGAAAAATTTGACCACGAAAGTTAATTCCCATGAAAATTTCTTCCCTCAAGGTATTCTTTTGCATTCATGCGATTTGAAATCATGGAGACAAAGAAACCTCCACCAATCAGAAACTGCTCACTCTGGTTTCTTAAAGTGCGATGAGTGTAGCCAACAAAGAAAGATGAAAAAATTGATCACATTGATGAACGGTAAAATCTCTTAATAAGCCGAGTTGACTTCCTCAATGTTAAACACATTTCGTCAAAACTGATTGGCTCATTGCCGGCTCCATGAAAAGTTTGCATTTTCCATTGTTTGCAGAGGGGTCTCATAATGTTTTGAGAGAGACTAAACAGCAATAAAGAGATTTTAGAACCATGTTAATGAAAACACTAACAACTATTTTAGATCTATGACTTTAATAGTTCACAGATGAACATATGTTTGTATTCCCCCCTTTTTACGGCATCCATCCCCCCTTTTGGCCATCCCACCCTTTTTACAAAAAATTTCCTACCCCCCTCTTTTGGACATTTTTCCAAAACTCCATCCCCCCCCCTTAAGAAAGGGGGGGGGGTTCGCACTATGAAGGGCTGATATCCCATCCATTTACTTTTCAGAGCAAAAGGGGATATCACACTGATTCTTTGGGCCAAATGTTGTGCAACTAATACCAGCTGGTAGACTGAGCCGTTTTGTAGGCAAAGCAACAGTGCTTCCATAACACACCTTGAACTCATCAATAGCATACTGCCTGCAGGCATAACTTTGCATTCACAGAAGTAATTTTTAACACATACAGTTAACACCACGCCTATCAGGCTGTCCAGCAGACTAGGATTTCATAAAATGCAGGAAAATGCAGGACTTTACAAGAAATGTTTAAATAGTTTACTTGCAAGGATCACTGTGTTGGCAAAATATAAAGAAGATTATTTTGGGCAGGTTTGTCGTCATAACAACAAACATTCATATCGTTTGCAACAATTTTCTCTAATTTAAGGCGATTTTATTAATGTAAGAAATAGTCAAAATGAAAATATTTGTGAAGGGTCAAATAAAGAGCGATCTACAATCATGGATAAAAAAATTTGCAAGGAAAAAATTTTAAAAAAATGGACCTTTAACGCTCCAGCCCAAAAAAAGATGTTTGCATAGAAACTGCTTTACAAATCTTTTGCAAGTGTTGAACCATCGTTTTCCAATGCCTCATGCAGGTTCTAGAAATTTGCACAAGGACTTAATTCTGCACCTTTTCGTTCTCTAAATTACATCAAAAATTAATAAATCCCACCACACATCCTAAAATATGCACTACTGTCACACCCTGTAAAACAATCTGAAATTGTCAAAACGCATTTTTGCAAAAGTCTAGCAGGTCGTCAAGCATAAACCAGCAGCCCACCCTTTTGGGGCTGATTTTATTATTTCATACTGTATGTGGTGCAAAACATTCTATATTTTGACCATGGTTATAGGTAATGGAATAACAGTCCCTTAAGGTATGTTGTAATGTAGTACAGACACAGAAATTCTTATGCCATGGGACTACCAACAAACTCAAAGTTACTTATTATAAGTCAGACTGATACGTCACTGCAAGTATAGTGCATCCAACACTGAGAAAGTCCAAAAATTACTGTAAAAAAGAAGGTTGTCCTAAACAAAAGGGGAGGCAGTATCACAGCCATACCAGTTGACTAGCCAAAAAACAACATACTCAAAACGTGCCTTTATTTGGCCAAATAACTTTTACCACATTATTGAATATCCCAACTTTTTATCCCTGCAAGTACGTATAGGAAAGCATAACATATCTTGGTAAACCAGAATTAATCCTTGATCCACTTGCTGATCAAGGACAGTTAGTACGTGGCAAAGTCAAAAAAAAAACTAATCCAGAACCAAAACTTTTTCAAAGAGTCTACAAAAAGCATGGTGCAAAACATGGAACTGGAAGGTTCTCTTGAATATTTATGACAGTTAAATTCTTACGAATAATTTAGGAATTTAGGAGAGTTGGGAGCCATGAGTCATAATCAGCATTTTTTAAACAATATAAAAAATAATGATCCACATTGCATGTGTGTGTCTGCACATTTAGTGTCGTTCCATCTTTGCACTAAGAAGGAGGTGCTTTGTTATCTTTACAGTTTATTTCAAAACTGAAAACAAAAATGCAGGAAATACTGGATTTGCGGCCATTTTTAGACCAAAACATAGGATTTTGCAGGAAATGCAGGAATTTTAGCAAAAATGTAGGACACACAGGAAATGCAGAACTGCTGGACAGTCTGCATCAATTCACCAGGTTTTACACTGGACAATAAACAGCCACAGATGACTAAATTGAGAACCTGTTTTCAAAACTCCACTCCCTTGGTAAAAACACCTTCGACGGAGAGCGTGTATCTTGAGATCTTCCAAAACATGTGCAGATCTTGGACAAATGAAGACTGGCTTCTCTGCAAACTGCCTTGGGAGTCTTCTTACGTTCAACACTCTGCTTCAGCATGCTCCACAAGTCCGTAAAAAACTCCTTATGCAAGCATCAGTACGTAAGAGTCATTCTTTCTCAAAACAAGAAAATCAGTAGTGTAAAGGCAGTTTTCCACGAAGCGATATTGTGACGCGAAGCGAGCATTTTTCGTCTAGGAGCGTGCACAGTTTAAAAAAGTTGTAAGGGAAATTCCCTACAGTTGTTTACTGAAGCAAAATTTTTCGCTGCAAACAAGTAGAACAAGTTTCTACTTTTTTTACAGCCGGATTTGTCAGCAACCAATTCCACATTGTAACTACATCAAAAATATTTGCCTTAAAAATTTTAGCCAATCGTACTCAAGTGTCATTAGCGAAAATGAACAATGTGGGAATTGACAAACGAATTCCTTTCACGCTACGGTTTTTCGCAATGTGGAACATCGCCTTAAGCCTATTGACGTATACAGACATGCATTATTAATTAATTGATAAAATAAAAGGATAGGCCATGGAAAAAAATTTTTCCTCGGAATAGGGGAAAGTTGAATCGTAGAAAATCAAACCATCAAAGTATGCAAATTAGGCAAAGCATACCGCAAAATTAAAATTCTAATAACCCTAACAGATTAGGCCAAGCGGATTTTGACTGCAAAAGAACAGGCTTACAACAGCATAGTTGACAAAAGGAATACTGATGTGTGCTAATGTCTATATACAAAAAAAAACACAAAAAATATTAGAATCACACCTCCTAATTACAAAGAAAAAAAACATTACAAAACATAAAAATGTGAATGAATTCACTCAATTTGACCCTCAAGAGAAGCACAATGGCACAGCATTAATCCAGCTTTTGAAGTGGTATATATTTACTATTGTAACTACGACCTTTTAAGGGTCACCTCATTCCCAAGAATAAGTATTTTCCTCTATCACCAAAATGTGGATCAACTACTTTGACATAAACAATGAAGCAAATTGGTCCTTTTCCAACTACAATTTTTGCATGGATTTATTTTTGCAAATCAGCACCTCGTTTTTATTTCGATCGAAAACTTAGCTGTGCTTGCTTTTAGTCAGGATAATAAACTTCAGTTTTGATCAATTTTGCGTGGATTTAATTTTGCAAATTTAGCAACATATCGCAACATTCGCAAAAATTAATCCACACAAGAAAAAATCATCCTAAGGTAAATCTTGCGCAGTTATCAGATTTATTATGCACACAAATCAGAACAAAATCTTCTAATGAAGTCAGCTATGTAGCGGAGAAGCTTGGGCAATGAAAGTAATTCTAAATCCAATTCTCAATTCCAAAACAAATCTTCGAAAGCAAAACTTCAAATGAAGCAAAAACTGACACACTGCAAACATAACAGTTTCCATCGCAACAACAGGTGGAGTAGACACAGCAATATGAACCAAACTGCAATATATCAACAGATGCTCTTGGTCTGGTGTGAGCTCCCTTTTGTTGAAAACATAAATAATGAATGTTTGATTTTGCAGAATTTGTGAACAGCAAGAAATACAGCAATGCACATCACATTTAATAATTTCCAGCAGACTTTAACAAGAGACTTCAAACAGGTATGGAATTAAGCAAATCAGCCGCCATATAAAAACAGTTCAAAAAGCTGCTTGTGATGGAAACCAAAGAAGAGATACAACACAAGCAAATATCAACAAAACGTATTAATTTTTTCGAATCTGCTTCAGATTAGTTTCGGACACCATAGATTTCCTGCACAAATATTCAGCATTTCTCATGGTGATTTCCATCACATTTGCAGGACTATACATGTTATTTTAGGTCTGTCTCACTGTGAGCATAAGCTACAGCAAGCCTTACATAAAAAAAGTCAATTAGGACAAAGAAACACACAATACATTGTACCTATGAACAGATAAACCATCCTAAGGGATATCCTCTGCTCCCACAAACTTCTTAGAATTAGTCAACCTAATTAAGGAAACCAAAGACAGTCCTATTTCAATCCCCATTCCATCCCAACACATAATGCAGGGGCTTTTCCGAAGGAATGGAGCAATCTTGGCCCAGAAAGATAACAGACTGCCAACCCACTGTTGTGCAGTCTGGAGATACTTAAATATCATGTATGTAGTATGTGCTATCCACTAAAGGGCTAATTCCTACACAACTGCATCATCACTGTATACACAAACTTACAGTAATTAATGAACTTACATACCCAGCCTCATAGTGACTCATTTTGGCTCACCAACTTAATCTATGTGAGTGTGTGGTATAATTTCCTTGCCACCTGAAAAATGAGAAACAGAAGAATAATATTCGGCTGCATAGAGCAAACAGATATATATATACATCTATAAGCATTTACTGCTAGCGTCTGACTACATATTTATTGTATGTATTTTGAATGGTACATACCATGCTAAACAGAACAAACAGGTCAGATGAAAATAATAATAAGATTCCTGAATACCAGAAAATATATTTTTGCATTCTCAGCAAGGCGATCAGAGTAAGGAATGAGGGTTCCACATAAACTCAGATACATTTGCCTCAATTTATGGTAGGCAGAGAGTATTCTTGTTCTCACCTAGGAACATAATATTCTTTGCAGTAGCCTACTGGACACAATAAAGACAGAGATCAACATTTATCCTAGTTAACATTCCAAAGACAAAGATTTTGACATTTTCTGCATAACTGAACTGTGTGAAAAAAAAAACACTGTCACGTTTTGACAACGAGACCCAGGTCACAGGATCAGATGTCAGTGGTTGGGGCATCTGTTTATTACTACCTGCTCTTTGGTAAAATGCTCATGCATCATACATCTCCCATCAGAGAGCTTCCAGATATATAGAACTTAGGACGGTTGGTACAAACCGCAGGTCACAGGTTGCGGGTCACAGGTCAGATCGCAGATAGATTTGTAAATCAGAGTTATCTAACATTCTATATCATTCATGGTTAACATTCTGTGAGTCTGGGCTATGTTTTCAAGATCATTATCTCAGAACCATATGCTCTTATGCTGAAACTGCCTTAGAACGTGACTAAAAGTCCTCAAAGATATTCCGGTTTGAATAATGTCAGCAAAGGAAAACAATTTTCGCCGAAATTTTTTGCCGAAATAAGCTCCCAAACATTGCGCTTTTTACTGAAGAAACTTTTCCCCAATCAATAACCTGGGACCAAATCCTACCATTCCTATATACCGGAGCCAAATCATAATTATTGAAGAAAACGTCTATCCCTCCTATTTATTACTTTAAGGTCAGAAACTTTCGCGGGAAAAAATTTTCGCAATTTTGCGAATTTCGACTCAATTCGCCAAAGTTTTATCCCGTGAAATATTTCAAACCGCCTATTCTGCGAAAGAGGTTAATTGGTGAAAGTTTTTTCCCGTGAAATATTTGGAATTGCCAAAGAAAAACAATGAAAAAGAAAGGCTAAAGACTAAAGACATTCACATTGTTCCCCAGCAACAAGAGAAGGGGAAGCAAACAAAGGAAGGAGCAATGTCGTAATCATTGAAGATTAGCACTTAAAAAACATTGAAGCTCAACTAAAAAAAATACTTTGTATGATTGGCCTTTCCCGTGAAAGTTCTGAAAAAGACCTATTCGCGAAAGATTTTTCCTTCGAAAATATTTTATAAAGGCCAATTCGCCAAAGTTTTTCCCCAATCAATAAAATCTGAAATACTTCCATCCCCTCACAATTAGGGGGAGAGTATCTGATCTCAAGTTATGCAGAACCGAACTGAGCAGCAATTTTTTGTGCTTGGTGTGCTCTTTGCCATCGAGGCAATATTTCCGGCTACACTTGGCGTCGGTCTCTGATACTTATCGATCTGGAAAGTCCACCATGTGTTCATATTTACTTCTTCCTAATGTAACTTGACGCTCGCCATTGCACCTGTTTGTTTCTCAATTGAATGGTAGTTTGATTTTGTTCCTCACATATTGCATTTCATTTAATATTCTTGTTTGTATAACCCTACCTGGGGTTAAATGAAAAAATATCACATGAATATTCTTGGCCACCAAATGGCTCCAGGGCTGAAAGTTTTGGTGGAGGAAAAGACACAATGCAATAAAAGTCAATTCCGTATAATACCTCAAGTAAATTTTTTGAGATATGATGACAATCAATCTCAAATTACGATATCTTTGTTCTATTGAAGGGATGGAAATTCTGCAGTATACTCCATGGACACAACTCAAACGTATGACTGGAAAAAGAGTAGGTATGTTGGCAGTCACTGTCTGTGAGAAAAATTTTATGATGCACATGTGCGCCATATGTGGCTTCAAGGCAAACGTATGTCCGTTACACCTGGATTTAGAATTTAAAAAGCCCTGGTAAGCAGCTATTTTAAATGGTTGCACACTGTTTCAAGAGCAAAATATTTGAAATATGTAAAGCTGGAGACATTCGACAGTTCCGTAAGATTGACAAGTAAAGTTCCAGTGACATCTGGTTTCTTGACTTTTGTTAATATCTTCACTATAATCTTTTGTTGCTTTAATGATCTACCATAAAAAATCAGCCTGCAGTTGCTATACATTGCTCTAAGCTTTCAGGCAAGTTTGAAGCTTGTGTTCTTATACAGTTTCCACTTGCTTTCAAATTCCTCATGATGTAGCATAATCATACCATCTCTTCTCTCAGACGGTGCTGTTAGGAATATCTTGAATAAGTCCAGCCATCAGTGAGTGAAAAAAATCAATATATACTAGGTTTTGGCTCCTACTGTAGCCAAGATTGCTTTCCTTTAAGTTTCCTTCCAGAGAGCAGGGAAATGCCTATCCCGAACATTTTTAGTGACTTCTCATAAATATATCTTTCTGTTTCCCGTTCCTTGGATTATACCATAAGCCCTGCCAAGCACTTAGAAGTCATAACAACTAGCAATGTAAATGTTTTAGTTTTCTATGTATAAAAAAATATGCCCCAGTTGATTGCTAATCTATCTATGAGAGGGTTATACACTATATAGACATTATGCCATAATACAGTCAAGCTGAAATTTACGGAGTTTCCAGGTAAGGAACAGCTCCTATCGCAAAATATTTATGAGGACTTACTTATTCTGCCTTCTGGGCATGTGGGAAAGCAATAAATGATCCAGCATCATTATACCCTAAGTGAGGACTATTAAGGGCATCCTAAAAAGACGCTGCATGATTTCTGAAAAAAAATCAATATTGGTGGTAGACTCTGCCATAAATGCAGATTGAATCTTTGTGTCATGGCCATTTAGTGATTGAGTAAATATTGGTACAAGATCTCCTTTCCAAATTTCAAACCCCACGTATCATCCACAAGATTATAGTTTCCTTACCCGGCTCAAAAAATATGACCAGCCATAATAAGGCCTTAACATGTTTCCATGATTTGGACAAACATTTTCGAAAACATCAAAAGTGAATTCACCACATCAAGAGGCAAATATTTGATGTTCAGGGTAGTAATAAACTAAGTTCCAACACATCTGTGAGTTACTCCATTAGAACAAAAGTCATGTCCAGAGCTTTGTACACCTCTTTCAGAGTATAGCATGGCAAGAAAACGCGGCGAGAAGATTTGTTATAGTGGCACTTCCCGACTCCTAGAAAGACTGCACAATTATACGCAACAACTAATGGCTCTTCACACCATCAGCACAGAAGAAATGAAATTCTGGGAGGCACATGACAGATGTAGCATAGCAAAGTGACCTAGTAAATTCGGCACTTTTCTGGACCTGGTGCATTAAATTTTAGCTTGTCTGGATAATGGCAACCTGACCAGCATATGGTGATTTAAGTGTAACTTTTGCACAACTTGCAGGGTTCTGCCCAGATTGGGTGGCACTGGCCGGGACCACCCGGCACTTGAAGAATACCGCCCAGCACTGGTATCCCCTGAAGCACTTAAGGTAGCCATACTTTCACTTAAATCTCCTGGATGTTGTCAATAACGCACTCAAATCGCAAACAGCTGATGCAAGTGAACCCTCCTCGCTCACTTTTGACGGCAAAAAATACTGTCAACGCTATTTTCCCAGAAAGCACGCAACTTACCTTTCAATCAATTTCTTACTGCGAAAATTCTTTCTGCAAATGCTTGATCTAAAATGTCTGATGGGCACTCTACACATCACAACTGATGATATATACCATTATTTCTTAACTCTGGCTTTGGTTGTACTATGAAGCTATTGAATTCTTAAAGACATTACTGGAAACTATGATGATGGCAGTGTTGCAGTGCATTGGTATGATTTGTGATTTTATTATCTGTTCATTTTCATATGGGCAGAATCAACGCCGTATAGGTCTTTGAATTCCTTGTTGCGCACGTCAGTTGTTTTATAGGTTCCTCACCTGGTTGCCCATCATGGAATTGCATGTGCAGTAGACATAACAACAGTAAGGGCACCGCTCAAGGGCTGCCAACAAAATTGCATGAGGTGAATGCCTACCTTGTCAAACCATATCTACTTTGGTCCTGTTTATTCATTGTGCCGGCTTCATGTCTTTGAACATACAACACAAGAACTCCTTCGAAGAAGTGACTTTCTGATGTGCGTGACTGATGCTATAATTTTGTAAGCTTTTCTTAAGGTTGGAAGGATTACAGACACATAGAAGGATATAAACGTTAAATCAGTAAAAAGATATTTATTGAACCAATAATTTGCAGCTCGCTATGTTTCAAGAGATGGGTGTAGCAAACAATATCGCAATCGGTCGGTGAGAAATGGCTCTGCTTTCATATTGTGTCTGAGGTTTTCATTTTAGCTAGCTACTCATAGTTAAATACTTAATGTTGGTTTGTAAGTTGTTAAAAACACATTGTTGGTTTCCAAGCCAGCTTCGTGTTTTGCCGTCGTAATTGAAAAAAATGCAGTCGCATTTTGTTTTCATGGCGGCAAAAAAGGCTGCCGGCAGAAAATCTTAATTCCGAGAGCTGTAAAATGCTCTAGGGAGAATCCAGAGTGTGATATAACTGTATCACAATGACACAGTGCAACTTAGATAAAATAAGTTAACAGTCGCGTCACAGTCGAGAAAAACAACAGGCATGGGCGAAAGGGGCATATATTGGAGGTAATACATTCTGCCCTAATATATGTTTGTCATACAACAATCAATCTGATATTATGGCCCTAAGGGCATCTTGTGTATATTGGCCCAT
>JAOBRC010711117.1:0-10399 GCA_027575255.1 Scolionema suvaense | reverse complement strand
ACCCTCTACCATTCGCGCCCTAGTTTTTATAGCATTACCGACGAACGGTTAAACATGATGGTTTTATTTCAAGACAAGCGTTTCTATAGTTTTCATCACACAAGTCCGGAAGTGCACTAGCTAGCATCTTGCCACTAATCATGCATGATGTCATACAAGTATATCTAAAATTCAAGCGTCATTACAAAAATGTTCAAGATTATGATTTTGTCAAGGAATCGCTCTATGATTTTATCCCAAGCCCAGTTCATTTGAAAAAAATTAGTTAAGTAGGCTTTGGGGCTAATAAGGAAATGCACTGTTTGCAAGTGTATCTATAAAAAGCCATCAAAAAGCAGAATGGTAGCTGCTGGACTTCATGACAGAATATCTCTAAAACTGCATAAGCTTTTAAGTGAAAACAAACAAAAAAAACAAAAAAGTATCTGGACACTAATACACCTGTTCAAACTTATTTTTGACCTCAGTCCCAATTAAAAAACAGTGAATTAATAAAACTATAACGAAGTCTTGCATGAGCATAAGATATAAGATGGTTTTGACCACATGTTCCAAAGATTTCACAAAACTATCCGAACATGGCATATTGTAACCAGGTTACATATTTGAAATTTAAGACACAACACAATCTCAGACATTAATCCAATACCGACCTATTCACCAGAAGAGGGCGTTAATCAATTTGCCACGTATAAGGAAACAAGCAATATGTGAATGACTCAACTTACCAATGGATTCACAGACATCGCAGTTGACTTTAAATCGAACACAGAACCTCCAATGATCACCTGTGTGAGAGAGGTTTACATGGAAAACGTAAATCACGAGTATCGAATCTCAGAACATGGAAATTCTACTGTGGAAATGAACTTAGAAGATATCATTGTGGAGATGAACTCAGAATGTATCATTGTGGAGATGGACGCGGGGATGGTTTCATTGCGAAAATAAACTCAGAAAGATATATTGTATAGCACTATAAAAATGTATAAAGACCAGGAACCACTGTGAATTATGAAGATCAACTGCGTGATACAATTTATACAAGGATTGATTCTCATGTAGCACAGCACTAGGAACTAAAATGCGGAATGATGAAGCCAGTAACAACCCTACAGAACATACAATTCAGAAGATCATGGAGACGCTCACAACCCTTACATACAACAGAATAATAAATATGCTTCACATGAGACTAATTGGTCCGTAGTATCAACTTTGGAATTGTGCATGCTACGTTCAATGTATATCAAACAAATATTTTACTAACGAAATTCTGCCTCAAACAGTACACTGAAAACTGCATCAATGCTGCAGTGCATGGCACAATGCTTTTACCACAGAAATTCCCACTCAAACAGCACAAAAACTGTGAATGCTGCAGTGTGCCCACAGAAGCCTTTACCAATACAATCCTGCCCCAAGTCGTAAAAAAATCACATCAGTGTTGCAGTGTGGGGATCAATGTTTTAATCAATGAAATTCTGCCTCAACAGCACAAAATAACATCATTTTCGCAGCTGTTCTACCAAGGATACAAACGAACAAATAGATCAAAGTGCTTGGAACGTTGGAAACCTTCAAGGATAGTTACTTCACACTATTTGCTCAGTCTGAGGGTTAAGATCAAAGTTTTTAAAAAGTGGGAGACTATGGGGGATATTTGCTTCACAATATTTGCTCAGACTGAGGGTTGACTCCTCATGTAAACCAATATAATGGTATGAGTATACAATGACATCTGGGATCAACATTGCAGTAAAGTTGCACTCATACCAACCTACTTAAATAACAGGGAATGAAACTGTCAGTGTGGCAATAGGTAAAAAGAGTAAACATTTACAAACATAAATACTAACAAATACATTACACATACCGGTTGTCCGCTTTCAGGTACTTTTTCTTGCACTCTGCTGTGGACGCGAGATGTACTAGTATCCTAACAGAAACAATGCCATAATAATCAAACAATCAATGATTAATAGATAGGCATGCCGCAATAAATCAGGTCCAACTATTGAAATATCTTCCTAATCACAGGTTTCTCGTGAGGTCCTTTGCAAAAGGTGTTGGAAACTGCAATGTGATCCGTGATTTTCACATTCAACCACGAGAAGCGAAACAAGCCAATCTTGACATTCAGACTATTTGTAACACATATTCATAGTCCTTAGGGGCTTTACGCAAAGGTCACCACGACGACAGCTGTGACCGGAATCGCAGCGGCTGAGCTAATTGTGCATGCTCATGCCTGTGAAACAACCCTTTCAGAGGTCGTCAAATTCAAGTACGGCTGTGAGCCAATGCAGAAAACGCTTGTATTTTTCATTTATCCAATGTTCAAAACAATAACATTTGGCGCCTACTTACCTCCACAAACATAATAGATCCGAATAGTACCACGTATTACGCATTTTTGGCTCATCACCTATATCGTAACATTTGTTTTTACGAGCGACCAGTCCAAATATTTCAATTTCCATCTACTGAGCTCAAAAGATTTAAATGTAAACAAAGAAACGAATTCTAAGTCGCCTTCCATCATTTTGTTTCGATTTGTTCACGATAAATTCTATATTTGACTGGTTCGTCAGGTTTCAAGCTTGATGAAAACATGGGAGCTGGGTCGTCGTCCACTGTTTTGAGTAATATAAACAAAGGAGGGTGACGACCCTTCGACTGAGGCAGCAGCTGTCGTTGTCATGACTTTGCATAAAGTCCCTATTGTCTTTCAAAGCAACCCTGATCACACAATATGGAGACTCATCTAATTCCAACCAACAATATTAATTGCCCCTGGATAGAGCACGCGTACAGCTCACATTCAGCACCTATTGTGTTTCCTTTTCTTCGCAGATTTCAATGGCATGCTAGGTGTACTGAAATTTCCAGCGCAAACTGAACGTTTTGAAAAACTCATTTAATATGCAAGCAAGCCTGCTAGAGACCATCCTTGTCAGGGAAGTTAGCTAAATTACTTATTAAACTTCTTTCCACTTAAGAATTGCATAATCTACTTCCATTGGCCTCAAAGTGGAATATTTAAGCTTTCGTTCGATATATAACAATAGTGGTGTGACCGACGACTTGTGTGAGAAATCAACGACGATAGTAAGCGGAGTCTCATTCGGGTGCTGGTCGTGCTTGGATTTTAACGAATGTTGTCCTCTTAGTTTCTGCGGCTTAAAATTTTTCTGTGGATGGGAAGACAATTTGAAGTAATATTTAATGTTTCAATTTATGTATTCCACTTGTCTCAAGCCCCGGATCGCTCGCTGAAAGCCCGGCTTCGAGTTTTAGTTACCTACACTCTCCGCTGTCAGGCAATCTAGTTTGAGATTATTAGTGTTGCGCGATCTCGTACAGAAGTGCTTTCCCTACCCGAAGTTATGTCAGTAATGAGGTCAAAGCTTTGAATCAACCACTCCAATCATACAGCGAGTTTTCAACTAAGAACTCTAACAGAAAGGGAAACTCCAGACTCTTCATTAAAAACTGAGACTCAGGGTGAAAAGTGATGTTCATTGGTATAAATAGAATATGTGTACAAATGAAAACGTATGCCGTAACTATATAAGAAGAATGTATGTAGGACCATAGTGACAACTTTGCTACCAGAAATGAGTTACTGATAATACTATGTCCACATAAGGGGGTGCAAAGAAAGAAGAAACAAGATCAATACCTTAGGCCACAAGATCTATACTTACATAAAAAACAAATCAAGCAAATAGTGATACCATCTATACAAACTTTTCATACCATATATATGCTCACAACTATTGGAAAAGCCACAGGAAATACAGCAGAATATTAGCCAGCATAATTTGTATTCTCGGCAGCAAAGAGTCATAAGCCATGAATAATCATGCTAACAACTGGAAGCCTCAGTAAGAATGCAATGCAGACATTCATCAGGCAACATGCAAAAAAATGATTCAAACTCAGTTTTGCATGTATCACATAAAAATATCGTTAATCCTGCAGTTTATTCTGACATACTATAAATACAAGGGGGGATCGTAAACAGAAAGATGAGCAAAACAGAAAATTAACGGAAAAGGACTTAGTAAAAATAAAGATATCAGGTAACAGAGCAATCAAAACCAAAACCTAACGCTATCACAACCGGCAAAGAAAAATATTATATGCTCAAGCACAATCAAATCATTATTGATGCACACACCGAAACTAAGATACAACATGCCATACTGACCCCAACACCAAACTAGCAATCGAAAGAAAACGAAATGAGACAAAAGAGTGATTTTCCCAGGCACAAACACACCTGCTCAGTGATAAGTCACAGGCCAGAAAGTGAAAAATGTTAATTTTGGATAGCAGAAGCAAAATACTGTCATTTTTTATTGTGCCAAACTTTGTACAGAAAATGACTGACTGAAAACCCACAACATTGCACAAAAGTAGTATATATAACCAGCGCCAATCATTGCTTTGCAAGTATCTTCAATACATGCGCTCGGGTAAGAACATTATTTGTCAAACTCACAAATTTTTCGAGCATTTAAAATAATCACACAAAGTATGCAGAATATACCCTAAAAATAAGGAATTGATGCAATCGTCTAGAAAAGAATAGCTTAAAAAAACATCTGATTTAAAACCACTCCACATCAAGACTTCGATTAAAGGTCAACCTACTACGACAGATATCATACATGTACTTGCATGATATTCAATTGAAGAACTATCAAATCCGATAAATTCTTTCGTCTACCCTTGCGTACTAGCAAGATAAAGGCTGAAATAAATACGCTGTAACACGACTCCCAAGAACACTGAAGAAATCTTGTAAGCACACACTTGAAAAGTACATCTCTACAGGTCAAGAGTGAACAATCCTTCCACCATCCAAAACTTTTCCATCTAACAACAACAAATGAAAGCTACTAATTAATTCCTCGCAACATAGCTCCACGCAGCCAAGGTCTTTGATTAGAGGATATTTAAATAAATCACAGGAAACGCCCTATGGCATCCTTCCAGCATCAGCACCAATGACGTCTAATTTTAAAAGCAATTCTTTAGCAAGCCGAGATGCACTTCACTGAGTTCATATAGAGCAAAGAATGGATCCTTAACTGCTTCATCCAGAGATTTCTGATAAATTACACAACCTTCATCCATATACAGCTCTTCATCACGATAAGTCACTAGGAGAAAATAAAAGAGTGTGCAGGATTCAGCATCTGCGCAAATGATATTTTCGATAATCCCAATTGACATATTACAGCCTGACAATCTGTCATGAGCAAAACGCTTAGCAGACATTTTTTCGTACATATATATGTTCAAAACTTCTTCCTGGAAAATTGACAAAGATAACTTTACATATGTATGCTGCCAGTCGATGTTATAGAAGATCCAAACAATTCCAGGAAAATAAAATCCAGGTGTATACGAAATCGGCTTCAAATTATAGCTGCAGCAGTTGAGCAATGAGGCTTAACTAACAGACCTGTCAGCAGATCTGTTTGTAACAACGAGGAACGATATCTAATGAAATAAAATTTCTAACACTACGGTACAAGGAATACGTAGCCTGGGATTAGATCTCTCCAACCCCTATACTGGAGCTTAGTCTCTTGACCGCGTAGAGGGATTCCAAGCACAGGGTCAGGGTCTCAAGGTCCCCATGCCAGGCAGGATTGACACATCTGATCCGAGGTTACTAGGTATGGGAAGAGAATACGGAAATTTAGGATAAATAAAAGGGGTGAGGCAAGTTCAAGAGTACTGCAATTTAGGAGAAATAAAAGGGGTGAGGCAAGTTCTATCCATAAGGTACCAGGACCAAAACCTTTTCCCCGCCAAATTAAAAGCTGGTTCATTTTAGTTAAGTGGCTTATGCAGTGGTGATATGCTGAGGATTTTTTTGTCACTCTATGTTCTGCTTATGATGCTCAACAGTGGTTTGAGCGAAATATTCAGGATATGGATGTCAAAACACTTCTCGTTATTATCTTTTGTGTTAAACTCTATGCCCAAATTACACTATTCAAATTAAAAGCGAATTTCCACATTTCTTCATATTATCAATGCTGCTATCTACACTCGATTTTGACTACCTTACCATTACAACACACACAGATTTCCAATATGTTGAGCTCCTTATTCTCTAGGTGATTTTCCGCGGGGATTCTCCAAAATAAAATCTTGGAAATGGATTGATACTCTCGGGTCCCTGATAAACTAACCTGGAACCAGATATCTCCATCCCTCTATACTGGAGTTTGAACAAGCGGGTCACGCTCCCTTTAGAGGAAGAGCATCTGATTTCAAGTTATAATAAATGTACAGGCTAATGTAAATGTACAGCAGGGAAAATCAAGTGGAAATTAATAAACGTACAGGCTGAAATAAACTCACAGGGAAAAAACGGGCAAATTTTTAGATATACCTTTTTTCATAAGCATCAGGTAATGCCCTGAAATTCTAGAATAGGCCCTGATATGCTTAATTTGTTGAAGTTTTGAATCACAACAATATAGTTTCTTTGACACTGAAAGATCATGCAAAACAAAAAGTTTTATACATTTTATATCTCAGCATTTAGAAAACATGTCGAAATGGTCCCGTAAAACTATGTGCAACAGCAATAAAGTAAGTTTTCCAAAACCGGAAGAAACAACGTTCATATAAAGTAATTACTGGTGAACCTCATTCCCAGCCTTGGCGTATGATTAAATCATGCTTAATTTTTTCAAAAATCTCAGCCTCAATATGCTTATAAGCTTTATCCTTATAAAAAAAAGGTGTAGCAGAAACTATATTTTACCTAGGTCTTTCAAGGTGAAAATACTAAACAAAATAACAGAAATCCTTTCATAATAAAATCAAAGTAGCTAAGCAGTAAATGCTATTAAGGAGTTGTTTTCACTTGTCTGTATTGAGACACGTGTCAGAATCAATAAACGTAAAGGAACAACTGAATGTACAGGGGAGAAAAGTAGCCTGAAATAAATAAATGTACGGGACCAAATAAGGAAAATACAGGGGGAATTTAGCTAGAAAAAAATAAACGAACCTGTACGTTTATTAGGGACCAAAGAGTATGTCTAAAGTACGAAATATTGATAGTGGTCACATAGCAGTCAACATTACGAACGAAGCTTATTTTAGTTAACTGGAGGTGAATATTTTGGTTCTTACAGTACATAGATACATACTTATTTTCTTCAATAAGAAATCAATTTGTAAGGCGCAGCAGCAAGTACACAAAATGTGAGTTCAAACATCAGTGCATGACATTGTGCCGTCAGTGTAAAGCTACAGCAGCCAGAATTGAAAATCAAAATACTAAAGCAGCATCACGAAAGTCACTCTATCAAAAGTAGGACTAATGTCCTCGTTGCCATTGCATTATAAATTATTGGTAGACTATATACAAGACAAGTACTGACTGCATCGAAGGTGTTACATGAACCGATACCAGTAACAACAAGGACACTAGGAAAAGGCAGGATAGAATCTGACTATGGTAGCAAATCATTCTTTGCTCTTAGGGTTTCTTATTGGAAGTAGGCATTCCAAAAGATTATGCTTTGCGAACTTTAGTCAACAAATAACAACTCTAGCTTTGCACTCAGTAAATTTCAACCAGAGTCTCGAATTCATTTCACTTCATAAGGCAAGTGACTACTGATACCAGGCATAGACAGTCAAGATTGCTTACTTGTTTAGCTATAGACTATATCGTATGTAGATACTTACCGATTTAACATATCTTTAAATGCCTCTCGTGAAGTTCCCCGTGTATAACTCTTTTGAAAAGATTCGCAGAGAGAATTTACAGCCTCCCTATGTCCATCCTGCTTTCTGGGTTGGCTTCGTATTTAAAATTCTCCTCATGGACGAACATGCCAACTTTACAAACATTATGTATCTCGACATCCTAATCCAATACAAGGAAAAATACCAATATCATCTACGTCTTCGTCATCCAGCATGTTTTGACTACTATCCACACTAAAATCAATGAGAAATCCGCCACCCAAATCAAATTTCCAGTAGATCTTCGACCATCAGCACATGCGTCTTCCTTTCAGCTGAACGCTGTGTTCCAGAGAAAAAAACTCGCCTGATAGCGGATTGAGCGTCTGGACTCACGAAGATTCGAGCAACTTTAATGGGATTAAATTTCGCGGGGATTAAATTGCGCAGTTGAGCCTATCCATGAAATTTTAAGGTTTCGCGGGGATTAAATTTCGCGGATAAGGGCTGATGGCTGATCTTAAACAACAGATTGTGATTTCAGTACACATGGTTCGCAAGAAAACAACAGGCGAGCTGGCGTGCTCTATCCAGTGGTTTTTTAATATCGTTGTTCCAACGAACTGTTCCAGAACTACAAATAAAGCAGTCAATCCATTATGCTAATGAGGACTTTACACTTAGCCTGCAGTTCAAAGTAGGCAGAATGATAGGACATGAATGAAATGCTAGAAGATGAATTTTCAAAGGATTAACGATGTAACACCTTTTCATTTTTCAAAATGCTTGATAATTCCTTTGCGATTTGGGCGGCAACTTTGGCATTATTTTGCACCAAAGCAATATCTACTTCAGAGTTAAGAAAAATACTGTGAATGACCAAGAGAGAAAACAGAACATTGATACGAAGTGGAAACAATAATTGAGTTTTAAGGTTGATTTCGCCTCCATGGATAATCAAGTTCTCCAACAAAGGTCAATTCAGTGGTGCAATTGCAGGGTAACTAAGTGGCACCCTACTACAAAAAATTTTATATCTGGTAGGGCTTAACAAAAAACTCAGATCTACGGCAACAAAGCAGAACAAGAACTAACGAGCTAAAACTTACGCCGTACGGAAATTCTCAAAAGATAAAAACAGAATAAGACATCACTTGTATAACAGTAAGACAGAATTTTTTCAGCAGAGGCTGCTAGGCCAAATCATGGTCTCTCTTCCATGCTCTCACTAGCCTTGCCAGTTCACGCACAGATCATAGCAAAATTTAATATTCAAATATTCAAATAATTATTCAAAAGCAGAATCCAAAACAAAAATCCCATTGCAATGTTTACTGCCAACCATCTCAAACAATTATTGTGATGTGCGCACATATGGCTTTGTTGTTCTGGACCCCTAAATAGTCCACAACCAATTAACATCCACTTCTGGGCTTTCTTTGGCCACGTGGCATGACAGAAAACGCTCACAAAGCAGCGATCTTGTGGTGCATAGTTATACGATCAAAACAAATTGCTAGCCAGAAAGATTGGCAACCTCGTGGGGTTCCACTTCTCCAAAATCTTCCCCTATACCAACTGGGAACCGAGGTGGTATAAAAACAACATACGTTTGGCCATAAAATGAGCTTTGACCAGTTTTGGCCGCACTTAAAACACAATTTTTCAGTACCTGAAGCCTGTTTCAAAGATTCGCAAGCGCACGCGAATCAATAGAAAGTATATTTGAAGAACTTTATTGTACAGCTCATGCAGGGTTGCTACAGAAATTCCGAAAAAAATTTCCCTGACATTTGCTGATATTTGGTTGTCTCTCCCAGACAACTGGCTTGAAAAGTATGTGTATTTTCCCTGACTTTTTATTCTAAAGTATAGTTTTTCCCTGACTCTACCTTCGACACAAAGCACCAACACAACATGCCACAGCATATTGAAAGGAGGTCGTGTAACAGCATGCGGTGTAAATATGATGCAGGAAAAACATTGACCAGGTAGCCGAAAATATTTCAGAGGCAAATATGCTTATAAAGAAGTAAACAGTGGAAACTGAAAAAAAAAAATGTACAAAAACATGTCGTAGGCATGTATATTTGGACACAACTCCAACAGATCTGTTGACCCTTGCCAATTCAAACTTGAAGGGTACATTAAATGCAAAAAGAAACCGACAAAATAATTTTTGTCAAACCTAACGTCTGAAAATTACAGCATCCGCATATATCTAATGTCCGAAATAGCGGCAGGTCATAGACTAAAAACGAAAATCTCAATAAAGTTTCTCATCCTTATCAGCTTCAGTCTGTCTCTTATAATTCATGATGACTTACTTTTAGGATCCTTGTAATTTTCATAATCTGTACATACCTTAATATCATGATTCTCTTTTAGGTATCAGCAATTGGCCCTAAGAAACTATTTTGAGCTGTCCTGCGTGCAGAAGATCTTTACCTGGAAGTTTCCTGGTGATTTATAAAGATGCAAAATGTCAAACCGAGCGGCAAAAGTTTGTGAAATGATTATGTTAGCGTTCAAGAATGTTCATAAAAATGAAGCAATTGATAATAACAATAACAGGACTCTTGGAGAGGATCCCTTTGTGTTTGTAACGAGGAATATCTTGGAAATCATGTATTTCCCAAAATAATGTTGTATGATATACTCGAAA
>JAOBRC010711006.1:0-10400 GCA_027575255.1 Scolionema suvaense | reverse complement strand
ATCATAATTACCACCAGCTTTCAAAGAAAAAAGTTCAGGCGCAGCATGCTCATTTGCATAAACAATTTCTTGAGGGCAAGGTTTGCCCATTTTTGGGAAAATGTGGCATAATCAAAATACGCTATTTTGGCACAAATGTTAACAGACCAACCAAGCAAGTAAACGCAGCGAGATTAACATGAGAAATGGCTAGACCTGAACTGATAATGTAGTATTTTGTTTCATGCATGTTGTCTAGGATGCAAGATCAAGCATCAGTGTGAAGACTTGTTTGTTATGTACTGTAGTGGTACTTATGCTCGATCGGACCAAACTCGGAGTCTTCCTGACTCTTCCCTCTGGTTATAGCTTACGCATTGCCCAGTAATATACAACTTGGGTTTGTGATGCATGCATAACTGTATTTATGTCTCTTTCTTTGTAGCTCCCAGTGTATCTTCTCCTCCCCTCAGCCCGACTGGAAAACCAACTTCTGAAGGTAGTTTACTCTATAATGAACTGACTAACCATTAGAGCTTTGCTCTTGTATGTAAATGTTAATGTTGTTTTCTGTATTTTAGTCAAGGAGATAAAGTGACTCAATTACTAGACGCAAAACTATTTTGATTACCTCTGTGGCTTGCAAAGTTTTGTTTCGTTATGCAAAAATGAAAGAAAAGCGGCCTGCAACTCCAGGGGTCGAAATAACGGTCTGGCTCCGGCTAAAGCTGGATCAAATTCTCGTTTAGCCGGCTCGACAAGATTCGGCATTGTAGAAAAAAGCCGGCTTGAAATAGCAATAATGTGCGAAGGTTTATGTCGGCCACTTTGCATAAAGAGACATAAATAAAGTCCATTAGTTAGCAAATCCCCACTAGTGGTTTTGACGTTTGCCCCTAGTAAACTCCTCGTATTGGTCAGAAATCAATTCTGGGCTATTACAGGTGTATAAGCGTTTTCATGAAATCGATATTTATATTTTATATATCTCTTTATATTGGATCAATAATAAAGATTCGAAATCGCTTAAAATGGTCCACAAAATAGCCAATCCAGGCAAAAGAATGCCCCAAAATCAAAACTTTTCTGGGACTCCGCCGCGAACCTCGCTCGCATTGTCAAAACTGCCGGCTCGATTTGAAAAGCTTATTTGGACCCCTGAACTCATGTTTCTAGATTTTGTTTTTAAGTGGGCGTATACACCTTTACTTTGCTTTGTTTTGCATGATCACATTTTACTTGCATTCATTTATGATTTCTCGAAATTGCAGTTTATGCTGGCACAATCTTTAAATTTGGATACTGTGAGTGCACATGCGGAAGCATTCAAACATTGTATTTGTTTGTGGGACAGATTTCAATTGATCGCAAGTACTTATATTTTTTAATAAGATTGTTCTTTTTTGTGAGAATTGGTCACAAGAATCTTGTGGTGCTTGTACTAGGAATACATGATCTTTATTTCATTCTGTCACAGAGATCTGATTTTTTCTGTGCAGACTTCTGGAAAGCGAACCAGCATCATGTACCTTCAGTGCCATCTCCAGTTGTGGAGGAGAGTGCAATGGGCTGGCATGCCGAGTTTCCTGAACTCTCGACTCCTACATCAGAGCATGCCGGGGACGATGGTGCGTCTGATGAAAGCCCATCATCTCGAAAGTAAGGACATGCCTTTCAGTTAACGACTGGTTTGCAAAATTTCCTTAATATTAGTTATAGGTAAAATGATATGCAAACTCTACCAAAATTGACAAGGAGTATACCCCATAGGCAGTTATGTTTTAGTTTGTAACACTTATGTTTTAGTTTGTAACACTTATGTTTTAGTTTGTAACACTTATGTTTTAGTTTGTAACTGCTTTCTCCAGAGCCACCTGAAACTTGTTAACAAGTTTTGGAACAGATGATTGTCCTTACCCCTTACCTGTCCAGAACAGAAATTTCTGTTCCAAGCTTGTGATGGCTTATCTGATGGATATTTCTGTTCACACAAGTTGCAAATTAAAGACTGCCTTTGCAGCAAAGAAGCAAGACGCAGAGTGTGCTATTGCCTCTAAATCAAGCGTATAAACAACAGTCTGTAAATTAGACATCACGGCATTGCTGAAAAACTCTTCGGAAGCAAAATTCTGACAGTGTGAAAGATGGCTCTACAGTAAGCTGCGAAGACAGCCAGCATCAAGTGTGTGCGTTCAGTCCAACATTTGGTTGATTTTGTGTGTGGATGATGGTGATCTAACCGAGTGAGAATGACTTTTCTGACTTGCATGGTGACTTTATTAAATCAGCGAGTGAAAATTCTGTACTTCTATTGGAAAATGAAAGCAGTGAAGAGTTGGCAGCTGGGAAAAGCATTAAGTGTATGCTGCAGTAAAAAGGTCTTTAGAGTGAGTTTTGTCACCAAGCTGCTTTCATGGGCATGTAATTGCACATTTTCAGCTTTTTCTGAAATTTGATGATTTGAAATCCAAATATATGTTCAAGCTGTGTTTTAAGCAGTTTTTGTTCAGCTTGCTGGTGGCTCTTTATGTAAAAAAATTCTGAAAATTCTTTTCTTAAAAATTCTAGTTTGTGCATCATTACTAAGAAGTTACTCAGCTGGTTCACCCGGTTTAGATACTAATTGATCTAGATTGACTAATGCGAGCTTGAAATTAGGACACTTTCTGAAAAGGTGACACTGTTTCTAAATTTACTTGAGGTATGTATCTGTTCAACTGTGTTTGTGATGGATGAACAGATATTAGGCATAGTTATATTAATAATGCAGGACAAGTGGTGACTATAACTATTTTGGTTGCCCCTGGTTACAGTTTGACCATTGTGAATGCCAATTGGTCTTTGGTAAAACATTAGTTCAGAAAAAAAGATGTTGCTCTTCAGCTTGTTTCAATGGCAATGCATCTTTCAATTGTTTTCTTGAATATTTCAGGAAAAGCCACGGAGCCAGTAGTATCCCGGAGAGTATTCCAGAAAGTCTGAGCAGCTTGGATAGCGAGATGGATGACAGTGTGTGGCGAATAAGTGAGGAACAGAGAGACTATTATGTCACACAATTTCTCAAACTCCAGCCAAATGAGGGAGGCGTCGTGAAAGGTCAGTACTTGTGCTGTATTAGTGTTTCTACTAGCTATCAGATGCAGTGCATGGTGTTGGGTCATACTCAGTTGTAGACAAGGCTTAGTTGGGAAAAGCTTAGAAATATTTCAAATCACTTTACGCAATAATCAGTGGTGGAAAAATTGACCCAAGTTCAAGAAAAGTATCAAATTTGATCCTATAGTTCCAGTGAGAGGGGTGGTGGTAGGCAGTTCCCCGTGGCATTTTTAGCAGAGTCATCATAATGCTATGTTTGATGACCCTGAAACTTAATAAAGCCTAGTAGGATGCTATTACTTTACTTGATTGTCATTTCTTGTTCAGTCTGTTGTGTCACAATCTTGTGCTATAGCTTGTTAGTTGCTTGAGAATGACTTAGACAGAGGTCAAAATATTGCAAAATACCTGTACATATGCATTTTTTGTCTAAGTATTAGGTATAATGCACTTTCTTGCTTTGAGTTTTGTGTTCTACAGGATGCAATTTCATCTTCTGAATATTTTTGGAAGATATGAGGAGCATTTTCAACGAAGTTCTTTGGAGCAAAGTTTGACCAAAATTGAGTGACAGTTTCCCAAAAAGGCGTGATGATAAAAATTGTAAAAGTAAGGATTGAAACCTTCTTATCTCTTGCTAAATACACCATCTGCATCAATTACAACGTTTGGCTCACTCAGTATAAATTGCTGATGCCTTGGTATTTGCAAAATTTTAAAGCCGAAAGGTCCTAGTTACTAACTCTCCAAGATTCCTTTACTCCTAGTTCTTTCATGATTATGTTACGTGATTATTTGTATATGTTGAGTGCCTTTTCATTTTGAAGTATGGTAATTTTTTCTCATTCCATTTAGGACAACAAGCCAGGGACTTTTTCCTGAAATCTGGGTTACCCACTGAAACATTGTCGAAAATATGGTAAGCAAAACGGCTTAGTTTTATCTCTTTTTTTGCGAAGTATTTAGCGTTTTCCTGGTTTTCGCCTTTATTTGAGCTTACCTCCACTGTAAATTTATTTCCCTTTCAAAATGTTTAGGGGTAATTTGTGCTCAAAAAATTTGGAAAATAATTGGGTAATTGCGCAATTATTACAGTTAGCGTTATGTGGTTGTAATGTGCGCGATGCTTCAGTAATGAAGAAACCAATGATGTTGCGTTATAACCTCTGTGTTTGCCTTTTGCATTTGTTTTTGTCTTCAGAATGGTTAATTGTAGTTCTAGATTTGCGCACATGCAGTATGGAAAAAAGGACCATCAGCTTAGTGACTTTCGGACGGCACAAAGTTTTGGAAGGGGGTTGCAAAAGATTGACTTGATGGAAGAACAAACAGAAAAGTGAGCGGGTGGAATTCCTGAACATTGTGTTCTTACGATGTCTTGTTTTGCGTCAGTGTTAGTTTGGTGGAGAGCGTACTCTGTGATAAGACATTATTTACTAATGATTGGACAGGAAGGCCATAGTCCCGAACATGGCTTGTACATTTCTGCTTATGACTACTATTATTTATTTATTGTATTCAAGTTCTCTATGGTCAGATCTGTTAGTACGCTGTAGTATTTTAATGGGCAAGCACATCAGGATAAAATTGTCTTGAGATTGCTGGTGAGAGCAGTGCATGGCCCTGTTTGCTAAGGTTCAGTAATAACCCAGGCTTCGACAAATCCAGAATATATGCTGTACTTTGATGTGTACATCTGAACGGAAGAAAGCGTACGCGACGTACAGAACCATGTATCAGTATTTCATTCATCAAGTACCAATCTAGGGAGACATATTGTTTCGTGAACCCCAAACGTGACTCACTATTATTATAACACTATTCAATTACTGAGATTGTTTTAAAGTTGGTTAGACGGAGGAAAGACTGAGGATTCTTATCTAAAATAGCCGTTTGAATAGTTTATGAGAACATTCTGGATCAAAATTGTTAAAAACGTCCAGGGGATAAAAGAATGTTTGTTGAAAATTGCAAATTGAATGATAATTTTGGCCATATGCGAAGGTGCACAGTGAGCCAGTTTACCTTGTACGTGGAGTAAAGGAGACTGTACATACGTATGCTGCACACGGTAATTGTTGAAGCCTGTTCCCTTTGAAGCAATAATTATTGTTTTGTCCTGTTTTATTGTTTGTTTTTTTATAGGCAAATGTCAGACTTGAACAAGGACTATGCTCTGCATCTGGAAGAATTCTGCATTGCAATGCATCTTGTGGTCGCTGTCAAACATAATGTAGAACTTCCTCACACACTGCCTCCTACTATGCTTCCGAAAGATGAAGGTGAGGGATCTGTTCCGTTTGAATCTGATTCTTTCTTGTTTCAATTATGTCTCTTAGCCCTGTTTTTCGTGGGCTTATATAAATGTACATTAAACGCATGGGGAAACCCAAACGACAAAGCTGTTAGCCTACATTTTGGTATGTGGATGGCTGTTGGTTTGTAGTTTGCAAGAATCATTCGTAGGACCTGCTTTGTCTTCTTTATTTCTGCTGATTTCAGCATATTTCCTGCGAGATTATTAGAAATGGACCAAAACCCGGCCCACATTCTGTTTCACTTTAAACCGGAACCACAGGCCCTGTAGAGATTAATGACCACTCATTGAAAAGCTCTTTATAAGGTCTTTCTGGCAAACTTTGATTGATAGTTTTGCTGTGAATATAGTTGACTCTCGATAGCTAGAATACTTGAAAACTCAAACCAGTCGGTAGGTCGAACAAAACTGTCGATCCCCACAAGCCCAATTTAATGAAAAAACTCTTAATAACTCGGACTCTTGGCAAGTCAAACATTTTTAAGGTCCCCAGGAAGGAGTTGTTGAGGGTCAACTGTAGTTTTCTGCTGACAGAGCCTTTTCTGAATATACTTTTATATATGCTTTTTTCCCATTGCAATATGGCATAGGAAAGTCCACAATTTCCTCCAATCGCTGGTGACAAAAGCTTGGTAAATCCTAAACCACAACAGCATTGGCCAATTCATAAATTCATAAACAGGTTGTAGAATAGGGCTAAAATCAGAAGTTTCACTGGATTATCTTCTGTGTTCTGCTTTGCTTGTTAAGAGTTAGTCCTGCCTAGTTTTCAGGTCGTAGCCGCTGGGTCAATTTGGAAGATATATGTATGCACGATGATTGATAATTAGTAACCATTAGGGAACAAAACACTAGTATCAGGATTAGTGTCCATGACACTGAATGTGCAGCTTTCAGTGGTGTAACTTAATTAAGGATTTATGGTTGTTGCCCTGGCAGATTTTTTGTTTCCCATAGGTGCAAAATACTTAAATACTAGTATACTTCTCATATTTTTACAGACCTGAATTTTCAGTAGCCCCTAGAAGAAGTTTTTTGTAGCCCAGGGCTACTGGGCCATGCTTAAGTCATACCACTGGCTTTAAATTGAATGCACATTAGTGGGCTTTGTGAATAATTCTAGGACTGTATTATGAAGCAGTGGTTTCAAAAGTAGGTGGCAACCGTCTCAACGGGACTCCTGCTTTCAAATATTTTAGTATTTGTGCCAGCTACTTTTCGCACATATGACTAAATAAGAAAGGAAACAATGGCAGTTTGCTGAGCTTGAGCCTCCTACTTTCATGCTGAAGCCAGCAAGTAGAAAAATGTTTGAAACCCCTAATGAAGCCTGTCAATGATAGTGATTCGGAAGCTGTGTTGCTATTTATTCACAAATAATTTCTAAATATTTCACATTTATTACTATAGTTCCAATTACTAGAAATTAAAAAGAAAGCCTTGTTACGCTGGATTGATGTTCTGCCATACCCTTACCATGTTTTTACACCAAAAAAAACTACAACTAATACCTTGAGGTGTGCTACTAAGCGCCTGCAGTTGTGCTATAGTTGCACGCCTCTAGAAATCTAGGTGTGCGCCAGAACTTACCTGTGCTATGCATACTTCTAATTGACAGCCTTGTATTATACCTCTAATGTAGATACAAGCAGTGCTTGGGCTACCACTAGTGTTAGGATATAGAGGAGGAAGCAACACTTGCTTGACGTCATGGGAAATATTTTGATTCTACTAGTCCTCTTCAGTTGTTGTCCCAACATTTGGAATTGGGCTATGTGCACAAAATGAATAAAAGATGGGTTCCCACTGAGTGGAATTTTCCGCTCAGAAAAATGACTTAGAATGCGTATTTCAAGCTAGTGATGCAATTCGAGCGGAATTCCGCTTCTGCCAGGAGGTTTAAGTCTATTCAACTTTGTGGCAAAATTTAAGTTTGAATGAAATTCATTTCAAGCAGAATTTGTATTATATTGTGTGGAATAAAAGTTCTGCATGGAAACTTCCTCTGTGTGGAAACCAACCTTAAAAGTCCTGTAACCATCTCTTATTTTGACCATTTAGTTTTCTTTGCTGACCTTTGAAAGAGCAATTATGGACTATTTGTCTTGGATTTCTTGTTTGTCTGTGGTGGGGAGTGGTTGTGGAAACAGTTGCCTGAGATTCTAGGAATTTTTTTTTTCCTGGTGCGAAAACCAAGTTGCAAATGCTCTTTTTTCCATATCCTTGGTGGACTACATAAATTATGCTGCATGAATAGAGTATCAACTGAAGCATGTCACCAGGAGCAGATCAGAAAGATTTAATTTGTGTTCTTTGGTACTGCAAACCATTATTAGGTCGCGCTCATTCTAAGCTAGTTTTTCTGTGAATATTATGTTCATGGATCTTGAAGAAATGGCCTGTGGGAAAATTGTGATACATTATTGCACTGGATATTATGTAGCCTCTTAACTTTCTCTTCGTTTAGATCCATTTGATGTGCAGTTGACAGTAGCTGGAAGTCCATCCCTGCCATCTTCATTAACTACAAATATACCATCAACTTCCCCTCGGCTAACACCTCGGCATCGTTCTGAAGCATCTGAAGATGGTGCAGAAGATGCATCGTCCCCAGGCACGGTATGTTCTGACTATAATTTTTCAATTAGGTATTTCTGGGCGTGGTCTATGAGCATTATGCGAGTGGACCTGCTGTCCAATCCTGTTTGAATGGCACTTGCTGCTGTATCTAGTTCTACTCTTTAACTCTTCTTTATTCTGCAAACACGAGAGGTGTCTACCAGAACAAGACCTCCAAAGTACATATGCACGTTTCGGTTTGTTATGCTTGGAATTCCACATGAGACAGTGTAGCATAGCTGCCTAGGCATACGCTTGGCATTCAGGGTCATATGAAGTGGTGGGTGGTACTGGATCAATTTTTTATGGTTTATGCTATTTTCTCTGAGCATTTTGTGACCTTTTTCGACTAAAATCTGGCAAGTTGACTTTCACTAAAATTCTGTACTGTATCAGGCAATTGATCTCAAGTGCTGCCTGCTTGAGGCCCACCCTTGCGTATTAGCTCTAGACCCTCACCCTTATCCCCTATCCCCAGTCCTCTCTGACCAATGGACCTAACAGAAAGTGACCACTCACAGATTGATGAAACAGAGTTTTTAAGCCACGAAAAGTAAATTACCGCTGGCCCCTTTTGCTTTTTCTCTATCCGTATACTGACCTCTGGTGATCTAAAAATTTCCCCCCCCCCCCCCCATCAAAAATCATCCCCCCTTAAAAGTGATTGATATTACCTTATCCATTTTATCACTGGCATATTTTCAACAGAGATGTGGTAAATTATTTTGAAAGTTACAAAATCATATTCAAGCTCTGCTAGAAACAAATGGCAAATGATTCAGATACATAATGTCATGACATTAACCTTTGTTTTTGTTGTGTTGGGAGAATGGTCTGATGTTTCACTGTTTGAATATCACCACTTTTTTTGTGGTCGGTTGCAAACAATTTCTTTACTCAATGAATATGATAGGGGGTGCCTCGGAGACCTTAGCTTAGACAGTTCTGGAATTTTTTCAAGGCTTTTATTGTATATAGAAAGCTACCTTTGTGATTATTGCTCATTAAAGACCCATAATGTTGCTTTGTACTGGACGTATGAATGATGATGATGTTAGTTGACAGTAGCTTGAAGATTTTGGACTCCTTGCCTTACCTCTCCCCCCCAACCGAGAAGTTGCTTCAGTTTGTACCTCTCAACTGTGATGAGTTATTTAATTACAAGTCAATACTGTAGTGGCTCCGTTTTTGTTGCAATTTTACTGATCTTGCATTTTCTTTACAAATGCAAATGTTAGGAAAACTTGTCCTACTATGCATCTCGTTTCATATTTCAGAGTTGGCATGCAAGCTTCACTGCTCCTGAAATTCCTGTGCCTCAGGTATAGTATGCTGCTGGATATAGGGACTTACTGTCTTGCTGAATTATTTTCCAGCTACTGCATTAGACAAACAGGCTCTGTTTGGACCTGTGTATTTCGAAATATTCACTTTATCTTGTTCTGTTACTTTAGTTTACTGCTTCATGAGGTACTAAATTCGTATTTGTATGCATTGCATGCATAAAGGCTCTGGTATTGCGTATGTCTTGACTTTGGCATTTTTAAGTTATTTTTGGACCCAAATTCTCTGCATGTGGGGTCGATGTTTTATTTAATTGATTTTGTTTAGGTGACTCATTTTATTTCTCACAATTTCTTATAAATGTTGTTCTAAGTCAAAGTATGCAGAAAAAAATATGAAAAGGTACAATAAGGACGTTTTTAAATACGTTGCTTGAATTGCGGTTAAGCAACGCTCTTTAGTTATTCTAGTTATCAGCTTGCATGTCTTCCAGTTTGGAGGAACTACTCTGAACTTTTTATTTTAATCTTCTTGTATTGAATGTAGCTGTTAGGCCTCATTTTACATAGTTTTTTTCTTTTTGTGTGAAGAGAGTGTAGTCGTGGCTACAATATGTTAAATTTGTTAACAGTGTAGTCTTGGACAAAAAGTGGTTTCCATTTTAGGGCCAGCAAAGTCCTCGTGGATCGATTCAGACTGTTGCTCAAGTTGCTCAAGCGACTCCCCCTGTTGCAAGTGAGACTAGAATGCAACCGGTACCAAGTCAGCTGCCTGAACATGAACTATCACATTCTGCTCGTCAATCAGGTGCATTTCCAATGCAACAAACTCCGACACGGTTTGCAGATTTCGATTCTCAGGCTTCCCTGTCTGGTATTCCTCCAGTGCCTAGTGAGGTGCAATCAAATGTGTCTGCTACCACACCCACTCAGCCACAGGGGCCGACGGCTGGGCAAACTCCTCATGCCCAGCTCTCGCAAAAGACTTCAATTCAGATTGCTCGACCGCGGGCCTCTGGCAATGCACCAATAAATATAATGGATGCCTCGCCATGGCAGCTGCTTCCTCCTCCATCGTCGAAAGCAAAGCAGCCTAAGAAGATGGT
>JAOBRC010710895.1:0-10402 GCA_027575255.1 Scolionema suvaense | reverse complement strand
TAATGGTAGCCTGGAACAAAATGTATACAGAGGTATATCGTCTAGGCCACTTTACCCAGGTCAACGCAATCTAACATGGTCCTTTTAACCGGTAATTAACGTTTTTTATCTTTAGGAGGAAGCGAGAAACGCTGAAAAAACGGATGACCCTTTCACAAGGCGAAAAACTCTTCCTAAAATTGGACGCAAGGTACGTAATGATGCTTCGCCTTTCATTGCATACTACGGTGACTCATGGACTATGTGCGCACGTGACATTGATCGATTTTTTAACATGTAGTATGTATGTGATTATATCCCATAAGAAAGCTAATTTTTCTCTGTGTGAGAAGGTGCTACTTTGGTGTAAGAGACGACAGTCACACGTTTGTGGAATGTTATTTCGTGTATATCAACTTCTACTTCTAACCCTGCAGAGTGAGGGCTTGTGTAGTAGGGCTCCTGTTGGGGATTTCACCCCATCTTAATTTCCGCGGAAGTTGTGCTATAACTGCAAAACTTGGTAACGATATAGACTATCATCTGAGAGCACCAATTCATGATAGCAAACGACTAGGCTTGATCAGTTTAAGAAATGGTGGTACGGCTACTCCTATCCCTGCCCTGCAGCTATTGAGGGTCATGTTGGGATTCGTAGAGCAACCGTTAGAAAAATTCAAATGTCACTGTTTTGTGGGAAAGATATTAGCTGAAAGTTTGCTTCATTTCAAAACTAGAGGAATTTTTAAACACACCTGCGAAGATTCGTGCCCTGTAAAACGAGTTATGCGAAAGGTCTAGTTGGGTAAATTTCCATGCCTAAAGAATGCATTGTGTGGATCAGCTCTCTTCTTGTAATAGTATTGCTCTTGGTTTTATTTGCGAACGGTGGCAACGTATTTCTCGTACCCTCAGTTGATAAGTCTCCGATGTTCTGGGTCGCCTTGTACATTCGTATGAATTCACGTCCTGTTGTCGTAAACGTTTCAATTTTGTTCTTCATTTTTAGAGTGTTCCTGCATTCGCTACAGATCAGGTATACACCACTCTCAGTGTTCTTATTATGCTCAGTTACTTATTCTAAGGGTAAGATGGGATGGTAGACGTCGTTTGAGAACTGGCTATCTGTTGCAAATCTTTGTGATTTGAAAGAAATTTGATGATGGAGGTGAACTTTTAAAAACCAAGATATGGTCTAACGACTGCTACCTGTTATTGGATAAGGTCAAGTATATCTACAGTATATAATGGAAAATTACCAGAAAGAGAACAACATATTACACATTTCTTACGTTATGTCTTATCTTTATGGTTGATAATGACTACGGAGAGTTGTATTAAGAAATTATGTAGCAGTAAATTTTTCTGGCTATGCAGGATACATTAATTTTGTTCAGCATACGTCATCCTCTTCTTGAATGGATAGAAACTTACATGAATTGAATGGTCGAAAGCTCGTATTTTCTCTTTCTCTGACTTCGATTAATGAACTGCTGTATGCACATACAGGAATAGTGTTAGAAGGGATGCTCTAGATGTCTTCGTTTCAGTAGCTTGCCGTCTGATAGACTTGTGACGGTGTTTCTGAATCATGTGTACTGTTATTGGCGTGATTGATTCTGAAATCACAAATTCTACCTTCCCATCTGTGCATTGCCAGACGTGGGTGAGCCTTGTATAGTATTTACATGTATTTGTCAAATTGTTTAGCCTAAACCCGTTGTACCTGCTGTAGAAGCTCCTCCTGATGTTACAGATGGCTCAAAATCTGATTCGAAGGTTAGTACTTATTTTTTTGTTGGGCATGGTTCTGACTGAGTATCCAATAATTAGTCAACCTTGGAACCAAAACTGCTGTTTGCAGTGTCTTAATCGTATTAAACCTGTTTTCTATGGATATATAGCATGGTGACAATGATGGGGGACTTGATGGCGATGTTAAATTATCCATTTTTTTTTCTATTTTTGATCTTCTTTTTGATTAACTCTTGCTTCATCGTGCCAGCACTATGTCGAACGTGTTCTGCATTCATGTGTTGCATTGCTTCTGCCACTCTACGTCGATGTCCATGATCTATTTTCTGATGTAACCGTGACAATCCCTGACTAATGCTGATTGATGTTATAATGCTCTTCTTTCAGACGGAACCGGAAAGTCCGCTAACTAAAGAAAAGGTATGTTGTTAAGACGTTAGAAGATAGAAAGGAAAGTTTCTTTTTCTTGCTGGTACTTGTTGTTCATTTATTGTTAGCATTGCAGAACGTCAATTTGTTAGAAAAACGCGAAAGTCATTGCTGGCTGAACATAATACACCGCTTCACTGGAGTTCTGAAGATATTGCTCAGATTTTAAAATAATCTTAGGTTTCTTCGAAAATAATATCTAAAAAGATCGTGGAAGTGAGAGATCAGAACTTTTGGATTCACATGATTGGCAGTAATAAACAAGCTCCAAAATGGTGTTGCTGTTTTCATGTTTACTTTTATTCTTGTATTACTAGGCCTGCTTCCTCTCCTTTCTCGGCTCCAAACCAGTATTGTTAATATTAAACCTTTGTGGACGATCTTCTCATGATCGGTGGGCGTTAAAACCATTTCTCATTTCTTCTGAATCATGCAGTTGCTGTGATCGGTGCTTAGGATTCTCATACAGCGAAGGGGATAAAGTATACAAGGATGGCACTCTGGGAACAAATTTCTCGGTCTTTGATATCTTAGGAAAGATATTAGTAAATATCTGAAACAACATACTTTTGTGAAAAAAATACTGGTTATTAGAATATTGCTTGGTTTAATGATGTATAATTTTGGGTTTTTAGACTGCTGGAAAACGTATATACTTACTATCTTCCTTCTCTTCCTGTGTGCTTGCTCCTCATCCTTGATCTTCCCTCTCTTTCACGATCTTCTCTCTTGTCCAAAAGTGATAGTAATCGCTATTTGCTGCATTTTCCAATGTTAACATATAGGCGCCCAGTTGTCTGAAAACCCCGAAATTATCTCATGATATTAAGTCATGACCAGACAACTCTTATACAAGCAAGTTGTTGCTAGATATGATTTACCTTTTGTGGCTTAGGATATATTTTCTTGCGTCTTTGCTTCCAACTTGCGCCGTACTCACTTAGACAACATTGCTGCGACAGAATATCAACACACAGTTTGACTGTAAATTTCTTTCATGTGAAAATAATTTTCATGATGTCATGATTACTTTATGACGTTATAATTCTACATTAAAGACATGTGGATTGTCTAAACTCAACTTCAAAACTTGTTTTTGTTTTGTTTTGGCACTTGGAGAGTGCATCGTCTTGTGTTCCACTTTAGGTAATCGAGTCTCTTCTGTCCTTGCCTACTCTTAACAAAGCAACTCCAGGATCCTCCCCATCGCAGCAGGAGAAGGAAGAAGCGGATTTGTTCTCTGCTCACGACTTCGATGTTCAGATCGATGTCGCTATTCCTGGTGAGATTGCAACTGGTAGTTGTGTTTTTGTTTTGTTTTTGTTTTTCTTTCTTGTGCCTCTTATTGTATTTCTGCAAGTAAGTCGTTAATTGTTTCTATGCATGCTATGCCATTCTAAATACAGTGGTGCTGCTGGTCAAAATATGTTATGGGGTTTATTCTTACTAAATCTGCTTTCAAAACGTATGAAGCCACATCATTGTTGGAGCCCACCCGAAAGAGAAAATTGTTCTACATGTTTTTTTTTTATTAGCATATTGGTTTTCAGGATCAGACTCGGATATGCTTATGATCCTCTAAAATGAAAGCTCGAGATATGGCTTGTATATGCTTATTATCCGAATCTGAACTTTCATTTTCTTGCAAGTCGTCTGTTTCTTGTTTATGTTACCGTAAAACACAAATGTACCTCTGGCATGGGATGAAAGAAATTCATAAGATTTTGTAATAGAGAGCCACTGTTGCAATAATAATGTTACAATCATAAAGTTTTTAGTGAAGAATTTCAGGGCTTGAGGCTGAAAAACATGCTTACCATATGCTTAGGATTTGACTAAAACCGAGCCTAAATATGCTTAGTTGCGTTATGCTTATGAAAAAAGATGTATGCTTTAGTTGACCATGGCTCAAAATTGCCTCTCGTTATGCTTTCGCAGAGACTTATGTTTAAAAAGAACATGCTGATTAACCAAATCCCTGTGGGGCCGCCCTCCCCCTGCTACGCCCCTGAAATAAATGGACTTCTATTTGCACGGTTTCCCCGACTTTTTCACTGGTTTTGTAATGTTTTTTTTTTTTTGCCTTTACCGATTGTGTTACCTTTTGCTTCAGAATACCTAATTCCAACGTCTAGATCACATGTCGTTTTCTCGTGCTCTTCAATTCTTTTAGATCAATGTTTTGGTTTTAAAGGGGCAGGATCCGATAGAATCGGTGAAATTAAAAGTTTTGAGATTATTTATGGAAAGTAAAAGTATTGCCACTAGGACTCTGAATCTAAAGTATTTCAGCCATAGGCACAGCCAAAAGAAAGATACCCTTATCTTTATGCTCAACTCTTGAATTTCGTTATCCACCCCTAAATTGGGATCCTGTTCAATCTCTTATAATTTCAATTTGCCTAAAAGCATAAATATTATATGAACACCTACATGTAAACGTATGAGACCTATATTGTGTTTTTTTTCATGTTGACTAGAACTAATTTTACTCAATATATTAAAATTTATTCTCAGACACCTATCGGATCCTGCCCCTTTAATGCTCTGCATATATTAGACTCGTGCGTTTCCAAGATCCTGTGTAGTAAGGAACAGTTTCTACTTGTTAGCAATGATATACTTGTGCATTGAAGAGAAGATAAGCAGGTGTTGGCGATGATGATATACGGTTTTTTGTCGTTGACATCAACACATCTGTTTTCTTACGTATTCTCTATAATTTTTGTTCATTCGATTGTATTTAATACGTTCGATACTAACAGCGAATTTTCCTGCATGAATTTGTCTCATTTAGAATCTCGTTCAATCTCGCTCACGCCGAAACCGATTGTGCAACATCAGAAAGAAGGTGCGCCGCGACGATCACTCAACTTGGATGAGTACAAGAAACGAAAAGGACTCATTTGATGAGTTCTGACGGCATTCGCCTTTGGTGGCGTGATATATATGTCATGTGCAGCCACTTTGCTGATCCTTTGTTGAGACGTTATGCAAAGGACATCGCACCACTGCTTGCAGAGACTCCATTTTATATAATGCAAACTGACACATGAAAAAACACTTTGCTGCAGTACGCGCTTTTGGTTGTACCTTTTTGCGGCAGTGTAGTATATGTCACATGTATGTTTGGACCAACGCTTTGTGATCTTGCTTTCTTGTGCCTTTCATTGCTACTTCACCTGGGCAAAGTTATGCATTAAGAAAATCGTCGCTATCAACAGTAAATACGTTTAAATGTGTCACATCTTTTCGTCGTCTATGTATGAAGTGCATCGGAAGAATCGTTATTGTTAATTACGAAATTGGTCAGTTTGCGTCTCCTTTAGGCCATGAGGGTTTTCTCGCTGTGTCTGTGTTCACCCTATATCCTGAAAGAAAAATCTAAGTCTAAGATGTGGGTGCCCAAATATTTAAGCTAATGAAATATCTAGAACATGATATTATTTCATTTTTAATTTCATAACCTCCCCCTCCCCCTCCCCCCTCTCCCTATCATCTCCTTGGCTGCAAAGTTATCGTAAGTAGGAACCTGCAAAATTTGTTTGAGATGTGTTCTCGTTCACTCTTCCTTGTCAGCTGGTATAAATCCTGGCGATAAATTCCATACCCCACATGCATGCGTTGTTCTTTTGAAGTTCGTGTCTTGTCAGTAGCTGTTGAGAATCCTGGGAAAATAACTTAAGAAAACGAAAAAGGACAGAACTGGTGTAGGCTGCAGGTACACTTTTGAGTCACTTTAGATCTATCGACCAGGACAGGATGATTTCTTGTTTTTTTTAATGCTGCCAAATTACTGAAAATGCGTCTTAAAGTTTCGGTTTGAATACTGGAGCAGAAGATAAATTTTGTGGTTGTATTGGTGACAGAGTTATTGCACGGGTCAGCATATACGCCTTGCTATTAGATGTTTTATGACTGGACGAACGTATTTGTCTTTAATGCTAGGACTGTCGTATGTCGTGTATAATACATTATTTAACACAAGGGCGTAGTCTTCACTTGGATTAGGCTTTCGCAATCAGTCACCTGCTTGCATTACGTTTATGAAGTCCATTGCTTTGTTTCGTATTCCAACTAGCTGTTTAAAAGACTTTATTAGAGAAAATCGTGCCATAGAAGAAGTTATGATATAAAAATTCCGATGCACGAGTTCAGAAATTCAGTTTGCTAAACGTTAAAGGTATCGGAATCTGCTATCCTCTCCTTCACTCCTTGACTTTCTGGAGCCGCAAGTTTTGATGGCATTCTTTTTATGACCCGTCCTGGAGCCTCGCCGTCTTGCAGGACTATATCCCGTTTTTAATACTTAGCTGTGTTTGAAGATATATATGATTTGAAAAACCGTATTTCAAAAGGCTATCTGTGTCTTTCGCTCTGCGTTGTCCCGTGTGCCTCAAGGACGAAAAAGGAGGAAATTATGGTCAATGATAGTATTCGCATTGTAACGCAAATGTGATCAAATTTGCGATCTACGCGAAAGTGTAAATAGACAGGCTCGGCGCGTCAGAGCCAAAGGCAAAATATTGGTAGACTGCATGTTTTGCCTTACAACAGATAGACAAGTGCACATACTGGTTATTTTCCGATTGTAATGCAGTTTCCGCGAATGATGGTTTAGTTAGGGACACAATTGCAATTTTTAACTGCGGGTGTAATTTTGAAAGGAGCCGTTTTATCACCTATTAACTCCTCAACAACTGTTTCTATCGTCAAGGTGTTATGGCTGCAGATCAAACGTGGGCATTTCCTCGCAATCACGCAGTGCATTCCGGTGTGGGTATTACACCGAGGTTTGCAGAAATGTATCAGTTGAAAGGTTTCATCATTCTGTTACATAAGTGAATGGCAAGTCACAGCGAGCAACTTTTCACTTTAGATCCTGAGAAAAAAGTTTTTCCTTCATATGTATCAAACTTGTTTACTCGTCCTCGGAAAATGATGTGGCAAAAAATGTATAGATTTCACGTAGAAACAATCCGTTTATTTGCAGCCCACCTTAGCCAACCTTAACTAGATATGCATTCGAGTTCAACCACGCCGGTGTTCGTGAAAATGTTGCATATACACGCCCCGGCTTCCAGAGAAGTGCGGCAGGGGATGTTTAAAAGCAAAAGAAATATCTTTGAACACTTTACTTCTCACTTGTTGTTTGAATAACATTTGGGATGAACATCGACTTCTCAAGTTCAGAGGAAGATTTTCACTTAACCCTAAGTAATTCTAGTGCCTAAAATTTCTGAAGGCGATAAACGTTTAGCGTTGGGCTTAGCTGCCGGTGACGATTACGCTCTTGTTGATATACATTTTTACGAAGAACCGCGGATTTGTATGAAGTTTATACGTACTTTCATGGAGATTTTATTTATTACAACGTGCTTTATTTTGCTTTTAGAACGAAATGTATCAGGTGCGTATTTTGAAGAAGAATATAACGAGATTGTACTTTTCTTTGAGGGTGCGAAATGTGATTCCATGCTTGGTTGCTGAAAGTATGTAGGTGTAATGATTATACAAATTTCCAGACATGTTTCCGCAAACCCATTAAGTCCATAAAAATGTCTAGTGAAAATCGCCTTGCTCCAAAATCGAACATATTTGATGCTTCTGCCTGCTTGTGCCCAGTTCTTCCGAATACAAATTTGTTGATGAAATAAGGATCCATGCACAACTACTTAATGCAGATTTAGGTCTGGCTTCAAGAGTGATTTTTGTGCAGACAGTGCCGGTGTTCCTTTCGACTGCCTACACCATGCTCAGCGTTTGACTAAATATTTTTGGTCAACCTCATGTCCTACCTGAAGATCAAAATGGACGTCTTCCAGGTTTGGCTCAAAAAGCAATTTACTGCCTTTAGCAATACCAATATGTCACATGGTGTCCAAATTTGAGCTTGTTTTGACTAGTGGTTCAGAAGTTATGGAGTTTTGTTGGAGCAGTTTTACTTATCTGCATTGCATTTTACTTTCAAGCACATTCATCGACTTTGGATAAAACTTAGTAGAAAAAGATGAAAAGAATTATTCATTTTCGAAGAAGAGAAAGCTTGCAAACAGAATTTAATGAGTTAATGCAACTTCCTCAATGACGAGACTGTGCCATTAGTTCCCAGGCTTGGCATGGAGTTGTGCCTTTTTCAGCATACTAAGAAATTACGTGGCACCATAGATCCTAAATTTGAATCAATTGATAATAAAGGTTGTAAAATTCCGCATCTACTAGCCGTCTCTGTTTGCTTGTTCGTCCTTTCCTTAACCCTATTTGGTACGGGGGGCGGGGTAAAGTTACACCCCAGTCAAACTTTTTATTTTAGACGCTAAACCGAAACCGCTGAAGAGCTGCCACTTCAGGGCTTGTATTAGAATTATATTAGGGACTTCCAGACCAAATTTCAAGGTTACACCCACCAGGGGTCCGGAGATATGGGCAAATTCTGGAAGGCCACTGACGGATAAATTTGACCACAATCGTGATTTTTGCTCGTTTTTACTACAATTTTTAAACAAAAACAGGAAAGATGGCAGTTTAAACACATAAAACAGGTCTCCAGTTGCTCTAGGAACTAATTTGATGCAAAAAACTAAAAAAGATTTTTTGAAAATTTTGGTCCGAAAATCCAGGTGACATAACAAAATGCTGACGCCAGCAAAAATTAATGACGTCATTAGCAATTTTTTACGTCACGTGACAGTTTAAAGGCAGCACTATATTCCTAGTAAGTTTTATCCTCATTGGTGCTGATTAAGGTACTTTTTTTTTAGGGGGGGGGGTAATTTTACCTCCCCCCCTACCATGAACGTACATCGAAAAGCCCGTACCAAATAGGGTTAAAGGAATAATCCCCGACAGGTTCCCGAAAACTTTTTTCGAGATAATTAGTCAAACAGCATCTTTTAGATGCCATTACTCCCATTTGGTACATAACTCTTTTTTACAGTGATAGAGTTTGTAGAGTTAAATATTTCAAGAAGTTGCTCTTCGGGTTTTCTGAGGGTTTGGCCAAGATTCAAATTTATTGTGAAACCAAATATTCGAAAATTTTGCGTGAAAGTTGGTGCATCTTCTGAACGCTGGACGTTAAAGTTGACATAGTTCATATCCAGAATACTGACAGGTATATGATTGTCTTTCAGCTGGAAACTTAAAAAATTAATTCTGTTCTGCCGGAGGCGAAACCAAGCAAGTATATATTACGTTAATCATTGATGCATTGTGGATGCAGAATCACAAGAGTCACACATCTCCTGTACGTTTTTTTCCAACAATCTAGAGATACAAAACCCCACAACTAAATAAAAATAACAATAGTTCTAACTACTATGAAATAAAACAATACGTACGATTGGATAGTAACAAATCTAACATCTATGATTTCTGCATCACCATCTACTAAAAATACATCAGAAAAATTATTTGGTATATAGAATCGTGTCCTGATATATGCATTCTTGCTAGAGAACTATGTCTTCTACATGTGAAAGTTTGTAGTTGTTTTTTTCAGCTTCATTGATCCAATCTTGTAATCTTATCTCATTTTCTTCTTCCTACTTTCTTTTTTCTCAGAAGAAGAAATGCAAAGTTTAAACAGATCTATCTGGTAGCTTTTAGTGCAAACATCTCCCGAGAGTTGTTTTTTGCGGAATCCTTTAAACATCATCTTTAAATATTCTTTCATTTCCTCTTCTAATTTCAGCTTAGTCGGGTGAACGGTTCACGAGATAACAGAACTTCAAGAAAGTCTGTTGGAAGTTCGGGGAAGTTGAGGATTGGGAACATGTTTGCTCATGCTATATTCATCAACTGGAACATTTTGACTCAATCTGCATCAATGCTTAGCGCAAGGGAGCTGAGGAGGGGAGGTCATGTTGTAGTTTTTTTAAAATTTTCAAGCCCTGTTTTATAAACGAACCTCCTCACCCGTCTCATCCCTCACTTCCATGTAAAAGTGATAATATTACTCATGTATCAATTATCAGTTCCTCCATATAAGTGTTTTTCTCTTAAAATCAAAGTGGTTCACAGTATAGCAGATCACTTGTGTGAAGCTTGTATGTAAATGCATTTCATGTACAGTAAAATGATCGTCCAAAGAAGATCAGAATCACAACAATAGCCGTTTCCACACTGTCGAGCTAAACCGACGAGCCAAATTCAGACGAGCGAAATATTTAGCTCGTCGCCTTAGCTCGACAGTGTGGATACGGTCACCCGACGAGCTAACTTGAAGTTTAGCGCGTCC
>JAOBRC010710894.1:0-17472 GCA_027575255.1 Scolionema suvaense | reverse complement strand
CATGACATCAAGTTCCAACCAGTGATCTCAGTGCGACAAAGAGTTGGGCAACCCAGTGAGATTGCAGTAAGATAAGGCTTGTTTCACTGGTGGGAACCCCCGCTTTACTAATTTAGCTGTCAGCAGGATTTCGTCCGCCCACCCTATAGGAATTAAAATGATCCCCTTCGGGGCTTTCAGCTATCATCTTTAATGAGATTTGCCCCCTGGCCATCCCACAATGCATCGCATGATGACGATTGCGAAACGGCCTATCGAGTTTGTGTCACCATGTCCAGTACACGTCAATGCCGATCAAAACATTTTCATGACAACTAAACGCTAAGAACGTATCTTCAACACCAATAAACAACTATACAGACAAAGCAAATGTAAAATGATGCAACACTTACGACTGCTTGGATCAAATCATGGTCAGCAGAATAATAAACAAACATGGCCGATGGTCTAGAATCAAAACATCCATTCATTCACATCAATTTTTCCCCTATGAGCAATAATAAGACGAAAATTGCAAAATTTTGGAGTCAGAAAACAATAGATTCCATGAAGGATGTTTAGCACGGATCCAGTTCGTTAAACTTTGCAGCGAGGTCGACTTGTTTTGAACTCAGCCACCCAGGTGCGTGAACATGACTGCGATCGGCAGATGAGCTGGCTAAGCAAGTGAGTGCATGAAGGTCATTCTGTGATCCGGCCCAACAATCTTATAAAGTACAACGCGTATAAGAGATAATGAAAAGGAGCAACACCTCTGGAAAACTACTTACTGGCTAAATTCATCCAGTTTGTTGATGTCGTTGAAATATGATCTTTCGCACACTAGCCCTAAAGGAATGACAAAGATGCAAATTAATTAATTCAACAAATCTTGCTTGTGCTGTCAGAAACTCAGACTGAATGCTTGTTCCGTAGGGAGATCTAATGGTACATTCAGGCAGCAGAACTGGACAGATTTTAAAAGGGCGCTGGATAGAAGATAAGGAACAACAAGCATTTTAAAACATTCAATAGGCATTCCAAGGATTCCATCAACAGCTTTTCGAGACTGATATCGTCTTAGTAATGGCAGACATAGTTGGAGTACAGCAAAGCGCCATAATCATAAGTTGACTAGAACCAACTCCATTGAAGACGCTTCGCAGGAAAAGCACTACTGGAGAACGCATAGTGCAGGAACATGCATTTATGCTAGTCCTAACAGACTGCACCTATTTTCTGAAAAGCAAAACACTTACCTTCTGCATAACACTTGTCTTTACAAGACTGACCAGGATCAGACAGGAAAGTCTTCAAGTTTCGTAAGGGTGGCCATCGAGGTGCATTTATGTCACAGAAGTCCTGTTGAAGTAGATATGCAAAAAAATATAGGCATATGTACAATTGAATCACTGTAGAAATCTTTGAGGCAGAGTTCATAACACTAATTTGGTCAAAATATGCTATGTAGTTCATGAGAAACTTGTTCGTAGAGAGCAACAAGAATTTAATTGGTTTTCATGACAGCGATGCACATATTATGTGGAAGCCGCACATACAATGAGAAAAGACAAACTGACCAGCTCAAGAAACACAAGGTGGTAATTAATAGAAACTTCATTTTTAACTTTTGAAGCTTCAAGTGGCGAACCAATTTTCCAAAATCAGATCTGAACACGTGAATACTTTTCGCTAGCATTTACTCTTAAATATTCAGGTTCATAAGTTCAATACTAATCAAAATGCAAAGTTAAAACTCATCTTATTCAGGTTGTTCCTTAAGGGAAGAAATATTCGCGGGAAGAAAATTGCGCGGATTTCGCGGTTTTTCAGCAAATCCGCGAAATTAAATTTCTTATTTTACCTCCGACAACGCTCAAGCGCGAAAATTAATTCCAGCGAAATTTATCCACCGTTGAACCACAAAAAAAACCCAGAAAAATTCTCACAACCTTTAAAATAGTACATTCTTTTACCAATTACCTTAGAACTAGGGTCGACTGTCTCTTACAGTGATGAGTGCAGCATGCTAAAATCTTATTTTCATGTGGAAATAACTTCCAAAAAATTTATAAAAAGTGTTTAGCCGCGACAAGTAATTCCGCAAAATGCTCTGCTTACCACCAACCGCGAAAATTAATTCCCGCGAAAATTTCTTCCCTTATTTTTATTTTATTCAATACCCCAAGTTAGGATAGTTTTACACAGCAACTTATCATAGCGGCATAAAGCTTGACAGGTGGAATCATTTGCACATCCAAAATTGATAATTGATGCGAGTAATAGCTACATGTTGCAAAATCGAAATCTGCTGAGTTCGCTGAAAGTCGGTTTCTATACCTAAATTACTCTAAATTTCCTTTGGGTGCACACCTTCGAAAAGCATCTTATGAGTAAATTTTTGCCGCTACATGTGTTTACACAAAAGTACAAAAATTCTCAAATTTTGAAAAACAAAATCCCTTCGTAATTACCAGTTGTACCAGTACACAATGCAATAGAGCCTGTAATGAATCTACGGTGACATGTCTGCGCAGATGATTGTGGCAGGTTTTTACCAATGAAAACCCTGAAAATCACCATGTTTGGGTGTAAGCTGCCACCTGCAAGCCTAACACGAGTTTCCGGAGACATGGCGCCTGGCTCAAAATATGCGCAGAGTTTTCTCAAGTATTCATACCAAACATAACAAGTCACATAAAAGAAAAAAAACAAGACATAAGCCATCAGATTCACACCACAAATAATAACAATTCTTCAAATATTTTGAAAAAAACCTGAAAATAGCCAATACTGGCAAAAATGCAACCTGCATGCTAAACAACATATTCCCAAGATATGATGCATGAATTTCAGCATAAAGTATGCCGCCCCCAAGGTTCACCCAAAAAATGACAAAAAACGGACGGAACAATTTTGACATACTTGGAAAAAACCCTGAAACTAGCAACTTTCGAATGTAACTCACATACCACCCACAAGCCTAACGAGATTTTATCCAGACAAGGCACATGGTTCATAGCACACACAGACTTGCCCCTCAGAATCACACCAAATATAACGCAAAAACAGATGAATCATTTATAACATATTTCGAAAACCCCCTGAAAATCGCCATTTATGAACGTAACTTGGCACCTGCAAGCCAAATGAGATTTTCTGGAGACATGTCACATGAGTTTCCTAAAATATTCACACTAAAAACAACAATCAACAGATTAACCGTTCATGACATATATTTGGAAAAAGCCCCTAAAAATCGCCATTTTTGGACGTAAATTGCCACCTGCAAGCAAAGCGAGATTTTCAGGAGACATTGCATACTGCTCAAAACATGCGTAGAGTAGCCCCTAATATTCACACTAAAAATAACAAGAAGCAGATCAACAGTTTTTGACATATTTGGAAAAAAACCTGAAAATCACCATTTTTGGACATGAGTTGCCACCCGCAAACCAAACGAGATTTTCAGGAGACATGGCATATGGTTCAAATTTGTGCAGAGTTGCCCCTAGTATTCACACATGACAAGAATCAGATGAACAGTTGCAGACATATTTGGAAAAAAACCATGAAAATGCCATTTTTGGACGTGAATTACCACCTGCAAGCCACGCGATTTTCCGGAGAAATGGCATGTGGTTCAAAACAGTTGCCCCTAATTTCTACACCAAAAACTGCAAGAATCAAATGAACAGATTTTGATGCATTAAGAAAAAACCATGAAAAAGCGATTTTTGGACGAATATAAATTGCCACCTGCAAGCCGAACGAGAGTTTTCGCAGATATGGCACATGGTCCACAGTACAACAACTATTGTCCCGTAGGTGCATACCAAAAACTACAAAAAAGTAAAGAACGTAGTTTGAAATATTTTTTAAAAACCATAAAAATGGCCATTTTCAGGCATAAATTGCCACCTGCAAGCAAAACAAAACCTTTTTCAAAATTCCGGCTCTATCACCTTTCGCCAATGACGGATTGCCACGTTCTCACCAAACTGCAGAAAAATTCATCAACCGGTTATCCGGCAAAATGAGTTGGTGACGGATGGAAGGACTGATGGACGGATGTACCTGCTCAAATTTGTTTAGTCCGCAAGAATACATTTCACAATCTTTCTTTCACAAAATTTATAAACCTTACCATATGCTCAGTGAAAATATGCACTCGTTCCAACATGCCTTCGTACGTAAACTCTTTAGGTATCTTCGGAGGAAGCGGCTGAAAAAGGAATGTTCAACAGCAACATTATATTATTCAAATACTAGCACATACTTCAGAATATACGAAAATAATCTATCAAAAAACGGATCCAGAGGCTCTCATTAGATCTCTCCTATGGGAAGAAATGTGGCCATACCTGAATTTCTGGAGCACAGTTCAGGAATCTAGTGCCACATCTGTGATTGATTAAACCACAGAGAATGCTAGAAAAAATCTTTAAGACTTAGATCTATTGAAGCACTGTACCTGGACGTGACCCAATAGAAATGAGTCGCTCTTGAAAATATCATGAAAGAGATACCACAAATACAAACCTCCATGTCCTTGATTTTCTGCAATGTATTACGTAAGAGAGTTTCATTCGAGATATCAATGGTATAGGCATATGGTTCCTTAACCAACTCTTCCATGTACGGACTTTGTGAACCAAGCTGAAAAGCAAATCATTCAAAATGAGCAAGTATGCCATGAGAATATAATATAAGAAGAGCATGTTCAAGTGATTGTAATTATTGCTAGAGAGATGTCACATAACTACTGCTCATGCCTGTTGTGTGGTCGAACTTGCACGATGCACATATATTTGCATATCATTATACATCATACTGCAGAGACCACTCTAGCTGGTAATATTTTCAACTGAAGCACGCAGGGGCATAGCATTAAAAAATGAAAATATTCCTTTGTTACAGCTAAAATTGAACGGTAGTTTTACAAGAGAATAGCATATACATAGACAACATTTGTTTGCAGCTAAAGGTATAATAATAACAGTGGTTAAATATAGTGTTTCGTTCCTTTCTCGTATGTCCAACATATTGTGATATCCTTGCCACATGACCTGTCCTTCTAACTCATGAAGTAGACAGGAGGAAACACAAACTCGGAATAAAACAAGCAACGCAATGAAATCGCAAAACTGTAAATCCTTCGCAGACAATGTTCAACTCAGGGTAAAACCCCTGACATAAAAATGAGGTCTCTTTGCTTGCGTAGTCAATAAAAACTATTAAAGGACAACAAATGCCAAGAAATAATTTTAGCTCAAATGTTAGAGTCATGCATGAAGATTCCCTTTATAGCAGTTTTGTTTCCCTATCGCATTTTCTTAACCCTGTTCTAATCTAATTTCGGCGTCAATTTTACGCTATGGTCGTCGCCATCTTGGAGCTTCGGCAGTTCGAGATGAAGGTCTGGGTTCTAATATTATGATAAGTTAGTGACGTCAATCCCGCTCCAGCAACACCTATCAAGCATGTGAGAAACCCTGAGCGAGACAGATTCTCTCCTACTCAGAAGAGAAGTATCACAATGATCTTACTTTCCTCTTCAGAAAGTAAGGATCAGAAAACAATCAAACAAAATACATTGAAGCTAGGGTACCACTTCATACAAAATAGATTCAGAACATAGCTTCACGCAACGCAAATTTACCGCTTGTTATCCTCTCTTCACCATTGCTGCCAAAGTTTGCAAGAGAGTAAACAAGCAAGCAAGTAAAAAATTGTTTCACCGATCACGAAATCTACATTCGAAACCAATTAATCAATAGCCTGTCGTAACTATCGATTCTTATTCTTCGCTATCAATTGGATAACATGGTTTCTATTTCTAATGTCAGCATTGCACTATGATGGTTTATAGTAGGTCAAATAAAAGTTGCTTGTGTTGCGCCCTAGTTGTAGAAACCACAACATCATCAAATTTCAGTGCCTATCTATATGAACGTGATCTCGAGAATTTGCATGTGCGGTTCAGTAGACATGGTTGGGTGGAAGTTGAGATTTAGAACTGGTGGTGAATGTGGATCTAATTATTGAACTAGGCTTGAATTGGCATATACTAAACATACAACCAAGAAAGGCCTAGTTTTGTCAAAAGCAAAAGGCTATTATAGCTATTTAAATTTTCTATTAGTCCTTGTGATTCATGCTTGAATTTCGTTTCTCCCCAATGAGTTAACCCCATTGCACGCTCAATACAAGCAGGGCTAGCACACCCTGCTCTTTAGATTCAACGTGGAGCAGGTTCTACGCCACGACTTCAGCTGCTCCATCGAAAACCGCGTCAATCTCCCACTGCTCAGAGTGGAAAGACCAACCAAGATGGCGTCGAGCGTGGTGATACTAATTTACGAAAAATCTTATCAACCAAACATCGCTGACCTTTAAAATTAGTGTGGACGACATTTTCTTATCATTATCTTTCATTTTAAAAACATTTTTGCACACCTATTAGTTCTCCTTCAATACATAACACCAAGGCAGAAATTCGCCATTCTTGTCATTTTAAAATGAAGTTCATGAATTTCCGTGCACATTGATATAAAAACAAACCACTTCATACCTTCCTTACGGTTGGTTTTCCTGCGAAGAACTTGTTGTTTAGACTGCTTCTAGGCACGTCAAACTTGAAACATAAAAATAAGACCATAAAATGGTATGCAAAGACTGTGTCAGCAGGTCAACCCTATCCTTCCTTAAGGGGACAAATTTTTGGGTGGATTTATTTTTACGAGTCCAATTTTCAGGGCTTTTTGGTGGATTTATTTTTGTGAATCAGGGATTGTCAGAGAATTGTGTGGAAGCATTTCAAAGAATACACATCACCGAAAGAAAATGAGGAAGTCATCAATATGCGGATTAAAAGAAAGAAAGAGCCCGAGCAAATTGCTTTTGATTAACAATCAAAAACTTAGTTAGCTTTTGGTCAGGTTATGACATCATTTTGATAAATTTTGCGTGAGTTTAATTTTGTGAATTAAGCAAAAATTCACAAAATTCGCAAAAATCAATCCACCCCCACAAAAAATTCTCTAAAGGTACAAGGGATGGGCATACTCAGCCTTCTCTGCCCCTCCCAACCTGTTGGTTCTTTTTTAGTGCACACAGATACTCCTAACTTTTCGAGAATTATTAAACTTTCTTTAGACTTGTTTCTAAACAAAACTTTGGTCCTGAAAATATTCCTATTGTCCTTTGACATGCTCTCTTCTTTAATCCTACAGAGTATTGGGGAGAGGGGTGGAATCCACCCCCACCCCCCTTGCATGCTTTTCTTGTGTAAACGATTCCTCCCAATTTTTTTTGTTGATGTTTAAAACAAATTTGGCATTAATTAGTTCAGGAGATATCAAATTTTTTCGGGCACCTATTGGAGAATTCCCATAGGGCTCTTAACATCGCTGTCGAAAGAAAAAACCATGTCTGCACTGATACCCTCTCAATGATTACCTGTAGCATCCAAACGCAATACACCAAGGACATTTTCAATCCTGAAATAGCGTTACAAGATGTTCTTCTTTATCTCTACCAAGGCTTGCGGATGTGGCACCATAAATACAGAAGTTAGCAGGGGGTGGAATCCACCCCAACCCCGTCATACTCCGTACTACCCGAAAAAGCCCTTACTCTGCAGGGTTAATGACCAGTAAACTGAAGACATACATAAACGAGATTCTGCGATATCATGTATTTCATTTACCCCTAGTTCTCATCATGGCGCAAACCTTGGCTTCACAGACTAACAAGGCTTGGATTGGCTTGGCATTGGCCAGGATAGGTCACGGTGATTCCCACTATACGACAAGCGTGCTGGCCTAAAGATGAATATTGGTCACAAATCTCCAAGTTAGCTTTCAACACAGAGTGACACGTGATACAGTTATAAGCAAGAGATGCCGACGGAGACGAATTGCACATTGCACATACTTCTTCATACTGCATAGGTAAAGGAATTTCAAAGAGAAATTTCTTACAAAGAAATTTCTTACTCGGTGAATATCACACATTTTGGTTCAAAAACGATTGAGAGCCTCATTTCAGGTAAGTTGCAACAGAAGTACAGGAACACAATGCAAGATTTTTATCATACTAAAATTGTCACTCAGTAAACAATATAAGACGGAAAGACTCAAGTTGTCGATTAGTTAACAAACACATTTGCAGACACATATGCACGGAGCAGAACTAGCGAACTTTTGCTCAGGCTTAGTGTTAGTACTGCCACAGTGAGTTTCCCAGCACATTGTTGTACCATGATTCACATCAACTTCAATCGATTTTAACATTTGAATTCACTAAAATTATCACAATCTCTCATTCGTACAGCAGTTCATTCAAATAACCAAACCGAATTCACTTCCAGACGCTGGAACATGGAGAGCAAAAAAACTTGACAAGCCTAAGTTCGATAAATTGAAAAAATTTCTATTCTGCTTGTTAAGTAGAAACAAGGCATTGTAACACTATCCGTCAAGAAACTAGTGAAAACAAGCAGTTCTTACTACATCGCAACACTTTTCATCCTCGTAAGCCAGACCCAAGTCAGTGCCAAAGTAGAAACTAGGCTTTAGGGAAAAAGAAATAACTGGCCATACTATATTCGACAAATAGCCTATTTCATAGATAAGAAAGTGTTAAATTTTACTTAGTACATCATCGGTTATGCCTTTTTGACTCCATTGTCTTAATTGACCAAAATGTCGATAAAAGATAAAAAAGTGAATGCTAGTGGTCCCAACACAGCACTGTTCATCTTGAAGGTTAGTTTAGTGTAACATTAATCAAACTAAGAAATAACGTCCATTTTTGCAGGAATATATCCACTATTTGTCAATCCCTAGGTTGACTTACCCTTATTCATGGAAATCAATGGTTGCAATAATTGATAACAATATAATAGTACGAAGCAGACAATACTAAACAAATGCCACTAAAATATACAAATATACGCAGAAAAGAGATAAAACAAGGAAAAGCTTCAATGAATACACCTTTGGTTGCAAATACACAGCCCCTGCAGCCATCGCTTCCAATGGACCAGGACCTTCGTATGGAAAACCAAGGCCTATAAATAACTGTGAAAAAAAATAGAGCAATATTAAAAGGCTAAATGAACGTAAATTTTGTACTCTACAAAAAGAAGAGCAAAGATCTAATGTACGTGACCATGCTCACGGGGTACAGGGAGCAAATAAGTTTGTTTCAATAGTGAATATGCAAGCAAGCACAATTTAAGCATTCAATGCAAGAACACCTCCACAGCTTCAAAGTATAGTTATTCTTCCTACAAGACAAATAATACAATCTTTACTCACCTTGGACTGAAGTAAGAGCTCCTTCACTTTAGTTCCAGGCACTGAGCCATGATTAATGACATATGATGGTATTGCAGATTTGCCCTGCAAAATATAAGGTATATATATATATAGGTAAAGAAAGTGAGAAATAAGACAGCTTATCAACGCATGCTGAAGAGCTCCTCTAATGGTGTGAAAACGTTACATTTAGCGTTGTAATAATGGAGACTACTCAAACCTAAGCTTATTTCTCACTTTCTTTATCTACTTTCCTGTATACGTGCATTTGTCACTTTTTATACATATAGGTATATATACTATAACGTTCGTGCTGTGCTTGCCATTACCAGAATCTAGAAGTGATGCTTAACTAAAAACTTTGAGCCACTGGCCAACTACTTCAAAGTAAAGGTCCTGTAAAGAAGGCTTACGGCCTTCCGGCCTTACTAACACTAAGTATCTTAAGTATCTTATTAAAACTCCGGGAGATAATATAATTCAACAAATCACACTTCCCTCACTAACTAGAGAATGAAAACTGCTTTGCTTCCATAGATGCAGCCACTTCGTAGTTTGTATCACTCAATTCTCTAGATCAGCACAATTTTTACTGACCATAGCACATTTTAAAAGACGCATACACTAAAATTAACAAAACCGCAATTCGACATATTCCAATGAAAGATTCACAAAATTAAATCTTAAGGTAGCAATTGATCAGTAGTCTGATACCTACCTACCTTTCTACTTTCAAAATAAAAATATCTGATGAGCATGACAACATTTGCATTCACTACAGGTTACATTGCTACTTCTGAAATGCATACTTTCACATGCAACATAAAACGGACAAACTAATTGATCAAAGACATCCATTTCTGATAAAATCATTGCCATTCCACAGAAAAAGAACAGCTTTAACAATCAAAACTTAGCCACAATGCACTGTCCAATAAATTGCACAACAAAGGCCACGGAAAGTTGAAGTTTCAGTATGTGTAGACGCGCGCATCAACTTCGTTGACAACGCACTTGCTTTATTTTTGGATCTGGTGGTGCATGTCTGCAATTTATTTTCACAGGATTTCTATTACAGTCTTGCTTCTCTCGCAGCGTTTACACAACACTGAACGCTCAGACAGCGCTTGATAATCTCCTGCCATAAATCCTCGATTAAGCTCAGAGGCTCTTATTTAAAACTCAACCTTTTTTATATACTACAAGTAAATTGGACACCAGAGGGCTGTATTTGGATTTGTATGCACTCCGTTGCATGGCAAACATATAAATTGCCGCACGCATTGTGTATTTTAAGGGAGATAAATTGCCGTATGCATTGCTAAAGCCATTTATGCATACTAAAACTTCAACTTTCCCAGGCCTAAAGAAAGGATTGCGATATTCTTTACAGTCTTGAAGACAGCAAATCATGCTTTTTATCATATTCTAAATAGCAGAAACAATAACCTACCTTTACAACTGTAGTAGCATGGATTTCAAAGTATTCGTGGATAATGTCAAGGTACTTTGTATATCCCTGAGAGAAATACAAATGGCTTTAAGTAACTGATGAGAGACAACAATATATAACAAGAGTGCACACCTACGCTCCCAATTCCTCAAGACTAAGATAAATTAATTGACATTTTTTCTAAGGGACTTCAAGAATCAGATAACACTTCACATTGCTACATTTCCGAGTAAAATGGTATGGATCGCTCAATATACAATCAAATTGAAAAGATTTGTTATAACCAGCCAAAAACGTTTATAGTTTTTGTCAATACAAAATGATGTCATGCTGCCAAGGGTAAACAGAGCAAAGCTTGCATCTTCTTACCTTGTAGTAATCGCTTAACTTTGCATAAACCAATGCCTTTGTTTTCTGTGTCCTGTTAGTACTAGCAACTTCCTTCCCACTCCCCACGACGAATCCCAGAAAGCTGTTATCAGGACTATGAGCTGAAGTATAAGAAAGGAACAATTTGAGCAAAAAACGTGATAGCAGATATACAACTCCAAATTATCAGGGGAAATAAAATCAAATGTATGAATAAGGAATTCATGGTATTCATGATAAGATGATATAGTAGGTGTGCAAACAAAACAATGGAGTGTTGACTTGATATTTCAAGTCGGTACCAAAAATGCAGCATGCTCACAGACCTAGCGCACTTCACCCGCTAGATAGGTCAGCTACCATTGCACGCTAATGTTATGCAGCTTGGTAAAAAATTAGCAAGATCTCATGAAAACAAGACAAAGGCTCACCTACTAATTATGATAAGAGTCGTAGCAACAGCTGAAATGCGCCAAGATTCAAACTTGTTTATTGCAATCTGCGCGGCATGAAAGCAGGTGGCAGAGCAGTCTGCTCAATAGGGTATTCAACTCGCTCTGACGTAGCAAACTGCACTAGCGTAGTGAAGTGAGCAGAATGTGAGAGAAGCCAAAAAATTTTCTTGAATAGTCTTTGAGCAGGCTACCAAATATGACATACAGCTTATCAATAATCCTCCACAATGGCTCGCAATTGCAAGTCAAATCATGCATATTTTATAAAGATGTGGAATCCATTTTCACAAGACGTCTATAACATTACACACCATCTCAAAGGCGAACAGCTTCTCTTAGCAAGAAATTATGGAAATGAAAAATGTTGATAGGATCAGTAACACAATTATCATTAATAGTAAGATGAATTTTGCCACCCAGCTCTTAAGCAGCTCAAAATGCAGCATTTCAAGATCCAACTTGAGAAAAATGTGAGAGGTCATGGCCATGCATAACTGGGGCTCATGCAAGCATGGGAGCACCCACACACTACCAAATAGCATTGCGAAAGCATATCTTGAGAACCGCAACAGCTTTTTCGATGAAATGAAACTACTTAGCATGTCGACTCGATTCTAGCACCCAATGATTAAGCCTCAAAAAAGATCTCTAGAACTGTAGAAGCAAGTGAAATGAGGGGATAGCCCTAAGTTTTCAAACTAGATCATCTGACAGTATGTACAGAGCTGTCAAAAAACACTACTCAGAGAGGAGGTAGGTACATAACAAAGCATTGAGAGCTACTGCAAAAGAGGGTCAGTGCAGATTGCAGGACAGCTAAGAAAGCTTTGAAAAAGATTTGGCAGGAACAGCGCTATAGACGTTTGGAAAGAAATCGCCAGTAAAGCATTACGAGGGAGATATGTGAGATTCTATGTAATTGCCTGCAAGGTGACCTTGAATGAAGCGTTTTTGCATTTCTTGCATTAACAGTCCTCATACCACAGGCATGCTGAAACACATCGTCAGGCCATCTGCATTTGCCCACCCATTCCAAATCACATTCACTATGCAATGTCTTACTGAGCCCCTTCTAGCCTAAAACTTAGTATAACCCCTAACGTTGGGCTACCAACTCGTTCCTTCCCTCTGTTACATTTAAGGAACAACTGGCAGTACATGGATAATGAAAAAGACTGAAAGGTTTTGTGGCAAAGCAGAGAATTGTAAGGATTTTGCCATATCTGAGCTATATCTTACAACCCTTTTAACAGGACACACTGGGTTGCTAAACCACAACAGCGGATTCCGCATTGACTCACTGCACTCAGCAACAACAGTACCCGCTATACGATAAGCAAACGCAGTAGAACTAGCAGGATATAGCTATATATTCACTAAGAATTTCTTGAAGAGCGCAAAGCGCACATGATACTTTATCACTTAACAAATAAACTGGCTGAGAATAAACAGTTTCTAGCGCCATCTGCAGTTTAAAAATTCTATTCCCAGAGCATGAAAATTTTCGCCCGCCGTCCACAGAAATTCACAAAAACAAGGAGAATGCTCACAACTTAAAAAAGAGAGAGAGAGAGAGCAATTCTCTCAGACTCAGAAGGTACGGTAGAAAATGCATTCAAAGTTCTTTCTCTTGGGAAAAAGGCAAGAACAGCAGAAATTTCGCATAAGCATTGAAAGAAAATACTCAAGATAATCAGATGGGAGAAGTTTTTTTGGCGGCTTGAAGGTACTGTAATCATAATATTATTATGATTACAGTACCTTCAAGCCGCCAAAAAAACTTTCATTCTAGAGCATAGAATTGCTTTAACCCCAAACTTGTAAGATCACTATCAACTTACGGTAAAGAGTTAAAAACTGTGCAGGTTGAAGATTCAGACCGCCCCACGGATTTTCTTTGGCAAGTCTATTCTGCACAGCATAGTTTGGATAGTTAAATGCTGGTTCTGTCCCAAACGAGTCAAGTAATCTCAGTTTGCATCTAAAAGAAAAATTAAAGCAACATGGTTCTTTTAAGTTTTTCATTTTTTGCAAGATAGACCAGAGAGGAAGTCGGAAACAAAACAATTATCAATATGCAATACTGAAATACAACTGCATGGTATTATCTTCTCTGAGCATCGCCAAGCTACAACATAAAGCATTCTTTACGAGATTTTCAAGATAAAACTATAGAGGCAACTTTCAACTGGAAATTGCAAAGCTTCACATCTCTCCCAGCCCATTTAGTCCCCCCTCCCCCCGAAAGAAAACTACAAAAAATGCAGGCCCTTCCCCTCGACGTCTTCTTCTCTGGGTGGAAACAATGACAACACAAATAGCACATATGATGCTTTTATAATAACACACCGCCAAAACAGAATTAGGCTGATGCACAAAATGCATTGTTTACACGAAACAAACTTTTAGTCTGCGACTTGCTCATTCAGGCTGTCAAGCGCATGAAGTCACAAACAATGAAAAAAAAAAATGACATGATTTCTTTCCAAAAAATGACAAAAATAATATCCTTTGGGAAAAAAAGGTCACATTAACAATTATATTATAAAACTTTTGACACACAAAAGGCTCGAAAGAGGTATAATTTACATTCATTGTTTTTATATAGTTTGACACAAGATGGGTATTCATCTCACCAAAGAGGCAGTGAGCAATGAAGCCACCTTGCTGAAATAATTGCAGATTCCTATTAAATACTGGTGCTACGTCAATGAGAAATACTACTAGAGAAGTGCCTCAATTTCTTTGTTTCTGATGATTTGCTGGTATGGCTTGGTCTTTGATCAAGATTTTCAATACTTTTTGCCTACGAAGATAGTCTAAAAAGTACTTTGTAGCATCACTCCAATGGGGAAAAATTTTTTTATCATCCTGGTGCATGATGAGTCAGTCAAAGAGATGGCACATGGCACATAAAAAGTGACTGCGACTCATCAAGAATTTCAGTATCACCTGAGAAGGTAACAAATTCCTCTCATCTACAGAGAGAACTTTAAAGCATACAAGTAATTTGTATACCACATGCTCAACTTTCTAGGTTAGCACAATCATTTATGCTTCAAGAAAAATCATTGTATGCTTGCACGGTGCAAGGACTGAATGCCAGCAAACTGTGATAACCATGTTCATTCAAATTGCTGTTCAACAGCTTCCAAAAAGCTAAGTCCACGTCAGGTCCATCACTGGGTGTATTGAAAAATCCAGACCATAGGAAAGAATGGAATATGTTTTACTATCTAGTAGAGCAGAAAACATTTTCGTGATTGCTGTACCTGGAGCACAAGTCAAGAAAGAAGACACTACAAAGCTTGTTACAACTTGCTTTGCACTTTGGACGAACGGCAACAAAAAATGTTGTAGTTTTATCAAAAACATGACGCAGAAGAAGATGAAAATGCTATCTACCGACTCATGGTAAACCTTAGTGAGCTCTCACCAATAGTCTCTTGAAGAGCGATGTAGTGCTACCAGTATTACCTTCGAAAAATCTACATAACCACATTGCTTCAGAAGCAGTAAATTTACCAGAATGTGAATGATCCAATATACCAACTATTCACTAGGTTCTGGCAGGGCAAGGTGGATGTGAGTGGCAGAATATTGTTCATCAGAAATTCCTTTGGGTATGACGGCTTCTCAGGATGCTGTACCAACGTTTGAAAGTCACTAGGCCTATACTTTAACTTTTTACCAGATAAACTGCACCAAAATAGCTGATCATCCACCCTTCTAGACCTTAAATTTGTTACTGTAATCTCAGTCAAGTCAAGCATCAACCCATCCTGAACATAGCCTCAAAGGCGTTGGGGTGGATCCAATCTGATAAATGAAAACACCTCATGTCACTATCTGCAAATAAGTACATAAATTTCCAACCCAACTCATGAGGCGTCCATGGCTACTGCAAAGCTATGCTGATTGGAACAATTTGCAGTTGCTAGCACGATGAAAAGAATCGTTATTCTATATCAACTGGAGAGTAACTCCTACATGGTCATCCATCAGCAAAGGAATTATACTAAAATCGCTAATGGAAAGCGATTTGAACTATCGTTCTAAGTGAGGTCATGCTTTGACTAGAAATCTGCGATACAGCATGATCGATTAAGGTCTATTGAATAGTGGCCTTTTAACGAAGAGCAAGAGACTATTGGTGAGGTGCACCAGTGCCACTCACAATATTCTTAAAAGGAACTGATTGCAATAGTGGTGCCCAAAACAATATACTGTTCTACATATGCACCCACTTTATCAGTTCTACAATGATATGTGAACAATCAGAAAGTGAATCTGAAGCTCACATTTTGGGTTTACGAATGGCGGCATTCTCAGAAGCCTGGAACAAAATTCCCATTTCAAGCCAAAATAACCCTTGGAACATTCAAATACTCTCACAGAGAAAGAATTATGCTACTTTTAGATCATAGTCACTTCGCACATAAATGCAAAAAATGATGTTCATGACACGAGGTATTGAGTTTTGACCCTGGAACAGCCCTCAGATAAAAGGATACTCTGGTTCAGACCAATAACCAGGGAGCACATTTTCCAGAAAGAATATTGGCAGGTAGAAAAAATAACAACAATCCAAAAAGAAACCAACAAGGGATCAATAATTGATTATATATAATACTTATTATATAAAAGCAGGCCTAATACAACTTACATTCACATATTCTCACAGCTACCACATGTACTAAAAGGACTTCCAACCACTGTCAATGCACGAAGCATAAAAACAAAATATTTTCTGCTTCCCTGGAAAAATAACAAAATGACAGAATTGGCAAAAAAATTTTTAAAAAAAATAAGAAAAGTTTGCAAAATATGGAAAATAAGGAAAATATGACAAACTTGACAGCCTGCTAATTCGTAACGTGCACGCTCACCTGTTTGACGCACCAGGACCATCTCTCAGCATTTGCTGGTTACGCTGTGAGCCAATTATATCAGTGTATATGACATCAATCAACTTGTTCTTCGTTATCTCATGACAACTACCTTTAGGAGGATTATCAATATGGCTGCATAAAAAGAAAATGTTGATGAGCAATTTTCATACCTACAACAACAAAATGATTTCTTGCAGATGGACTGTCAGCATACAGTACTTCAATTACACAAAATCACATTCTACTAATCCTCGTTAAACAGGCGTTTGGGGGCAATATTAACGGGGACGAATACGGCCGATAAGGGGAGCGGGTAGATATCGATCTTGACACAAACTCTTCAACATAACCAATTGATCCATGTCCTTGTTACTGTGTTTGAAAACAGTGGTTTTGTGTGGAGACAATTGTGAGATCTTGACAAGAGTCTTGTAAGATCTGATAAGATCTTGGTACAAGATATTACAAGATCTTAACATCAATCTTGCAAGATCTTGCCAATGTTCTTATTAAGATCTTGTATATCTTCTAAGATCTTCTGCCAAGTTTTTCTACCAGGGCTAACGGTCCCATGTAACAGTCTTCAACCCGAAAACAATGCTATTGGCAAGTGCAATGTTGTCTTTCACAACCCCTCTATCAAAGACCTCCTCAAATAGAAACCACTTCTAGAGGGCGATTATTAGAGGTAAACTAGTGTAACACATGTAAAGTCACTACTGCTTCATTCTTATTTCAGTCTTGTGGTTTTTACTTCATACAAGAATATGGAAATATGGAAAAGATGATGTTGACGATGATGCTGACGATGATGTTGACATGTAATCTAGTGTCATAATTTCATTGATGTGTAGTTTCTACTTCAGAAAAAAAAAGAGTTTCACAAAAATGTAACAGACACCCTCTCTTTTAAATGCACACTCAAATAGATGCCCCCTAAATGGTCCAAAAATTTAATAAATGCCCCTGGCATTTAACCCTATTCCTACCGGAAGGGG